>VZRV01003806.1:350886-566376 GCA_013398115.1 Falcunculus frontatus
GAAGCCGGGGGATGGGGGGGAGGAGGGGTGGGAAGGGCGCTGGAAATTAAAAGTGAAGCACAATTTGAAACTCTGCCTACACCACAGCTTTTATAATCAGCTTGTGACATGCCTGGCACGAAACACTGTTTATGTCCACAATTAATGCAGTTAATACTAGGTTAGTAACTGTGGCAGCCAGCCACGTGCATCGCCTGGCACATGGGTGCCTGCTCCCAGCCGAAGAGGCAGGCTTTGCTCTTCAGCGCACACAGCCAGGCCAGTTCGAGCACATCTGGAGCCAGTTTAACTGGGGCCTCCCTCCAATGCAGCACTCAGCATTGCCAGGGTATTCTTTCACACAAAACGCTATAAAAAGGGGAGAAGGAATTAGGACAAAAATGGGAGTGAGAGAGGATTTAAAAAATTGGAGTGCAAGGCTCTTTCCAATGGAAGCCACCCTGTCGCACTGGGCTTCACAGCCTGCCTGAACAAGACCCAGCATCAGGGAGCCCCTAACGGGGCCTCCAGAACCAGTTTGACCAGTTCCCGTTTCTCCTATCTCTTCGTGCAGTTGGACATTTCAGCGAGCATTACACACCTGTAGCTGCTTCTAGGCATCTGTTTTCTCCACCTGATGAGGGGCAGTGGCAAGGCTGTTCTCGATAAAAGGTGGTTCACATAAGGACTGTACACCTACCAATCCTAAGCATGCAATCCCAAGTAAAATTTTCCAAAAAAGTCTTTCTCAAGACCGAGTCAACATGTTGCAAGGGGAAGACTTTATGAGCTGGTTGCAAAAATTCATTTGTACTTTTTGGGTGGGAGGTGAATTTTGAAACTGAATTTTTACAAAGCTCGAAAGCTCTAGCAAGACTTCTGCATCAACTTCAGAGCTTCCTTGGGAAATCCAGTATCTTCAAACATTGCATCTATGTCAAGGCACACGCCTACAGACCTGCTCACTAATACACCAGACACACTGGTTACATGACCTGTTTTTCTTTTGTGGCCACTTACCACTCCAGTGAGAGCAGAATATATGTGCGAACCGAACACGCATTAAGTAATGTCACTATCATCTGTCACGTGTTTGTTCACTTATCTTTTCCCCAAGGAGAGGAGTGTTTGTTTTGAGATTTTACATGCCCCTAAACATTTATTCCAGTTATGTCAAGGTCAAAGAAAGGTGTTCTTCACTTCCAGTAGGAGCTGGTGTAATCTGAGATAAGGTCCTGGAGGAACAGAGGCCTACTTCACAGTTATGGCTTGGCCATTGAAAACAAATGCCTTCTGCACAGACACACATAATCCTTCATCCGGAGGGCTACCTCATGCTAGAAGAATATCCCTGTCAACCCTCATCCTATAACCCAGTTCTTCATATAGTCTGAAGTGATCTGTCATATCAATTCCCACTTTCCTTGGCATGGTTGCATTAGAGGCAAACTCTGTATCTCATTTCTGTTCAAAACAAGTCCACAAATACTAGAGGCATAGCTTCTTCAGTAATATTTTAATCAAAATTGTTAGTATTCTCTTACTTTGTGCTGAGTAAAAGGGAAAATTTAGCTTGTTTGTTGTTTTGGTTTTGTTTGGGGTTTTTTTAATTAAGCTACAAATTCACTAAAGGAAATTAATACTTCACAGGATACAAAAGAATACAAAAGACCACATGTGTTTGCTGTTATTGTTCTTCAGACTTCTTTCCTTTATTGCATTCTTAGTCACCCATTACTGCTTTTTCACCTGCTGAAAGCTATAAGCAAGAGGGTAGCAAATACATGGCAACACATGCTTTAAAGTGTGCTATTCTTTCCTGTTTCAAGGTTTTAGAAGTAACTTTAATGCACATGCCTCCAAAATGCACCAAGAAACCCAAAATAACTGGCTTTTTACCAGAAAAAAACCACTGAAAATGATCTTCCGCTGAGACACTTTTCATTTAGACATGCTTAAATACCACAGAATTAACACTGCATGTAGACAACAAAAGGGTCACACACTCATCAGCAATTAAAAAAATAATCATCTAGCAATGGAAAAATGCAAATGTACAAAAAAGGATTATGTCCAAACAATGCAAGGATTATGAGGAAAGAAACTTCTACGCCCATTGAAGGGAAATGGCATCCTATGCAGGGTGCAATCATTGGGTATACTAGGGAGATATTTTATCTCCTACATAATGAAGAAGGGAGATTAGTTGGAGTCCCTGTTCATTGATGAGTAAAACTGCTCACCATTTCTTCATCAATGCAAACTTGTGTTTAGGAAGAGAGGATAGTGTACGACAAATACTCCCTCTCCCTGCAGCTGAGGTCATTACTGTACTAATTCAGGTAGGGACACTTCCCCTGTTTAAAATGTCTGTCCTATCCATTTGCCTGCTGAGGATAATCAGAGTGTTTAGTTGTGGTGCATAGTCCCAACTCCTGGGACGGGGATGGGCTGACCAAAGCTGATGGAGCTAACATTAGTTAGTGGGTTTATAAGTACGATTCCTTGGACTCACTGCTATTCATCATATATTTTAAACCTTCAAAGATGGAAATGCACAAAGCTGAGAATGGACATGGAGTACATCTGGTCTTATCATTGAAATCATTGTGTGTCAATTATCGTGTCCATACTAATGAAGTTAGTCAGACACATTCTTCTATGTGCAGCTGGAGGGCACTGATTGCAGGTATAGTTCTCTTGGATAACTCCTTGTGGGAAGAAATGTGTGGGAAGCCCTGGTTTCAATACAGTGGTGAAGACCATGGCAGAATTACAATGGCAGAGAGGCCATTTTAATTTGTAGTTAAATCTAAGAGTAAGTCTGATGCATTTATATGCTCATAGGGAGCCTTTCTGTCTGCCCAAGGGGCTGCAGCGTACTTCATTTCTTAGCAGCACATTCAGGAAGAATCAAAGAATGAGAGAGTGAGCTGAAGGACACCTAGGCAATGGTCAGTGGAAGCAGGATGTAAATGTAGAAGGCAAACAATGCCACCACTCACAGCCAGGTATCAGACCCATGAGCAGCCATCAACCCTCAAAATAAGCACTGGCTGTGGTAATAAATAAACAGTCAAACCACATTTTACCAGCTGAAAGAGGAAGAAAGGAAAAATTTCTCACTTTCTATTTCTTCATCCTGTTTCCTCAGATATGCAGGAGTTACGAGAGTACGGGATCATTATAAGATAGTCTTTGGCCCACAATATAGAATAATTGCCCTGTTAGTTACAGTTGTAACTGCTGTACACTGTGTGGGGTAGAGCTGACTAAAATGTGTGCCTTCAGTCATTTGTTGACTAAACCCAGTCTTTGTGGCCAACTCATGCATGTTCCACTGCAAATGCTTTTGATAATGCTGCTATAAAGGCTTGTGAATGTCAGTGTAGGAGGGCAAAATATTTTGAGCTGCTCAGCTTCACTTTATAAATATTTTTGGAAGCCACCAGTATGAAATGCTCCATTCACATTCAGCACTGAAAAAAATAATGGCTTCTTCTAAAACAAAGACACATCTGTCAGTGCAGTAGAGTATATGAATTTACATAATCTACAGCACAGAAAAAGTACTTTCTCAAACAAATTAAGTCAAAGCAGGCAGAGAAAGAACAGCATGAAGCTCTCTATGCAATGTCAACAATAATTAACAGAGTACTTTATAGTCTGCCAGTGCTTCCCGTGAATAAGGTACTCTCAGACATTTGGTATGAACAGGCTGCCCTCCTGTTTCTCTGCTGCAACCCAAAGCTGCAAGTCTTCACTGTTACTGGCTAACCTATCATTAACTTTTTAAATGTTCTCTGCCACCCAACATTTCCCCTTAGAAGGACAAAGGGCAGAGGGCATGAAGACACTGTTGCAACTGCTGCAGGGATTCATGGGGTTTGCTTTGCCATGTCATACTGGAAAATTCAAGGAATTTGCTTCTTTCTCAGATGCATCAAAATAAAAAAAAAAAAACCAAAACACCATGCACAGAACTTGTTAATCCCTTTATTCCTCAGTTTCCCTGATGATACCTTGGGAGAAGGCAGCTTTCTTGTTTCCCTCACATATGCATAAAACATTTGGAAGTTTTCTTCAACTCCTGCTGATTCTCCAGGGACACAGACTGCAGACATTTTGAATCATGGAGTCTCTTCTCTTAGGCTGCCTGTGCACGAAACGCAGAACTGATGTGAGCCTGCTTTTGCCACAGAATAGCATTGTATTGCTCCTGTACCTCTGATTAATCACACTGCCTTTGCATATACTTACGGATTAGATTTCCAGTATTGCCACAGAATGGGACACTCCTGACATGTTTCTCTCTTTACAAATGGTAAAACTGCAGCCTTGTCTAGAGCAGAGGGATTTCCACAAATTTTTTCCTTCTAGACTGATTTTGACTGATTTCTTCCATGTGTAAGAGTGCTCAGAAGGTTGTCAGGGAGACAACTGTTGACACAGCTTTACCCTGGTATTTGAAGGGCTTGGGCAGTTGAGTGCTTTTCAGCAGATTGTGCATTCGTGCAGATGCAAGCACACTGGCAGACTACAGACCTGACTTTTTCATTTGCCAGTCTGAGCTCACAAGCAAGCACTACCTCCAGACTACAGCTGTGAGAGGAGGCCAGCATACCTCAGCTAGTGTTATTAGTTTGAGCAACAGAAAAAGCCTGGTGACCAAAAGTCAAGTGCAGTCAATGTGAGACACAGGACTTATTTGGAAGGTTGGCCTGCACTGTGTACATTGCTGCTAGTACCTCAGCTGGTTGTTTAAACTCATCCAGGCCAATATAAAACACTGTAATAATGCTTCTCTGATGCCAGCATCCTTTGTAGAGTACAGCCCTGAGCCCAGAAATTCCCATCAGCCTGCAGTCTGTGTCATTGCCTCCAGCTCCTCTGTGGATCTCAGTGCTTTCTTCCTTTGCCTCCTGCAAGCTGTGACCAAAATTAAATCAAAACCAGCCATCACGTTCCCTGAATTGGTGTAAAGGTTGAAAACAAGCATAATAAACTTTGCACTGACTGTGGCTAATTAGCACACAAGCAATCATTTATGATTAAGCCATGCAAAATGTTTGTTCTTAGCACAAGAGCTGAACACTACAGCACACAGCAAAGGTCCAGGGCACAGAGAAGTTAAGTGACTTCCTCAGTTTGATGCAGCAATTCAGTGACAGAGGTAGAAATAGGCCACTCAGTTTTCTCTCTCAAAACAGGTCTAATCTCTAGATCATACTTTGATCTCCCTTTAGCAGCAGAAAATAAAACCCCCTCTGTTCATGGTATAAGTCTTTACAGAAATTACTTTCAAGTTACAGACTCACCATTATCACATCACTGCAAGATCAAACAAAGAGGGGGGCAGTAGGAGAGGAAAAGAAGGGTTACTTTGTGTCATTTACTTCTACAGTCTGCTCAACAAAGCCAAAGAGGAAAAACATTTTTTTTCAGACAGATGTCTTTTACAGCACATCAAACACTTCTCATGGGCGTATGTCAGAGACATTTTACTACAAAGCCTTTGTCCTTTGCATTCACAGCAGCCCGGATGTTTATCAGGATTTTCTATTCCCTAAATTCAAGATCACATTGGGATCTGCATTAAGATGGCAGCAGAAGTATATCAACAAGGTCCAAAGTACAAAATTCTTAGTTAAAAGAAAGTACTAATGCAATTTGTTCCTGCGCTAAGGCTGTGGTGGGAGAGTTCCTGTCTTCTCTGAAGGAATGTCTGGAGAAGGAAACAGCCTATTTTCAATGTGCTGGCTTGGAGAAAGTATGAGGGAACAATTGTCTTTCCTAATGGATTTACTTTTAGTAAATGTTTAAGTCCTCCATGCAAAGCATGTGGCCACAATATCACGAAGACAACATCCCATTATTTACTACATAACTTCTCATGCACATATTGTCCTCTCAGTGTGCCTGCAGCAATCCTCTGATTTGTTTATTCGTAAGTGCAGTTTGTAATTCTTTAAATTATCTAGCATAACAAAGAGCATTACACACAGAGACAAACTAGATTTAACATTGCTACATACTCTTCCTCTCTTAGGCCAAGACTCAACAGCATCTTGCATTTCATCTCTCCTCACCCCCTGCTCTGGTGTGCATAATCTCAGTCCACAAATTACTACAGGATCCTTCGAAAAACTCTTGTACCCTTCCTGGGTGAGGCGTTCTTCTTTCTAGGAACAAACCAGTCACTGAGTGTTGTTCTAAGGCAGTACTCCCAGCCTCTCTGCCAGTAGAACGGCACAGTATAGGATGGTGCATGCTCCCCCAGCTAGCTGATCTGCTCCACTCCCTGGGAATGGTCATGCCTGAAGGTTTTCAAATCACCAAGACACATCAGCAACAGTAGAAGCACCTGTCTCCAAACCCAGTACTTCACTCTTTTCACTTAGGATGACACTGAGCTCCCACAAGACATTCTGTTCCCTGACACCGCCATAGATTTAAATGCTTCACTTGAGAGGTAATTTCACTGTAAGCCATAAGGACAGCATGCTCCAACATTTATTGAAGAAAAAGAGGATAGGCAGAAATAGCAGAGATGTCTGAGGTCCCTTCTTTTGCTTCTGTTTGGAATATAAAAAACTCACAATTCTTCTCTATGCCAATTCTTTTGTAGATTGAAGTAACTGTTTTCTAGTTTTAGTGATCCTAGTTTCTCAAGAAGGCAAGACATCAGGTAACCCTATACTTTACTGTCTGCCTACCACCACTGCTACTGTAGTCTCATACACCATTTGTGCACTGCCGTTGCATTCACAAGCAAGGAATGAGCAGACCCATCCATCAGGTTCCAGCAAATGTGTATCTGCAGAGAAGGGGACCCATGTCTGTCACTGGTAGCAGTAACTCCTCCCCCAGTGAGTCTGAACAGCCTCTCTCTCCAGGTTAAACCAAATGGCTCTGGTTCTCTCTCAGAGATGTGAGTGAATGGATGTGCCGCCCCAAAACTCCCACCTCTCAGATCATATACTACTTATGTGAAAACAGTGGGTAAGCTTCTGGCAGCTCTTCCTCTTTAAAATGGGCTGGGGAAAAGCAGCATGTAATTTTCTGGCAGCAACACTGGAACAGTAAAACTAATGAGTCCCCACAGCTATTCCCACCTGTTCTTAGAGCAATATATATATTGGATATATACCCACCCATGAGTCTATCTGTGATGTTAACTCAAACTATAAAAAACTCCCAAAACCAACCCAATCCAGACCCCAGACGTTCCTGCATAGGAAACAGGGTGCAAAAGAGCAGGTAGAAATTTCACCTGTTTTCACATCTTGCTTAAGTTGGGTCTAAGCTCCTTCCATAGAAGGGAATAAAAGCAGGACAGATGTGTGAGCAGCAACATCAACCCAAGGGTGATACTGACCAGAAATACTGTAATACATGAATATGGAGCAAGACAAGGGTGAATCAGCAGAAGATGTTTGTCTTCTACGCAGAGTCCTAAAATTTGGCTCTCTGTTACAGGAAATTACACTAATACTGAATCACAGCTCTGCACACATCATCATCCTGTACAGATGTTTTCCATGGTGAGGAAGTTGTTGTTAGGTAGGTTTGAAAATTTAATGCAATAACTTAATTTTAAAATGTGTCGTAGAGCATCCAGTTTTCCTTGTGCAGGAAAGTATCTGAAGTATTTATGATTTCTGTTCTCTCCAGTAAAAACTCTGACCAAGACACTCCAAGGATAGATGCAAAAACACTTCCATATTCTAGCTGGAAAAGACAAATAATTTGCAACTATTCTCTAACAAAACATACAGAAGAGAAGATGAAAGAACTGAAAAGGATCAGTGGAATGCTCATAAAATGGAGATTTATCTCATGACAAATGCGCTAGGATTGCTTGGGATTTTTTCTGATATATTTTTAATTTTTTCCATATAATTTTTTTGTTAGTGGACATATTTTCAGAAGGAATATACTAATTTAAAAATACTTCCATTACTATTAGAATAGCCAAGCTTTCTGTGCTCCAGAAACTTTTAAAAAATTGGGAAATTACTGTTAGAAAGTCCTGAAGATTTTAGAGGTTGACAGGGAGTTAATTCAAACTCATTTGTAGCAAAACATGTTTAAAATTTATTTCTTTTAATTGCTATAAAATGCTGAAAGGGCAGTAAAGGAGATATGCTGATAATAGAAAAATAATCCCTTTTGCAAATAATAACAGTAATGAGGCATTACTGCACATGGGGAAAAAGAAGAACAGCATTTCATCCTGGATATACTCTTTCCCCTTAGACAATGTGGCCTTTGGCAAACTGTGATGTTATCCAGGTCTTTAAATAGTGAAGTTTCCAAACAAAAGATTGTGTAAAAAAGATTTGAAGAAGATATATGTATAATTAATGATGGAGCTTGGAAGAAGCCCAACAATGAAAGCAATTCTTGTTTTCTAACCTGGAGAACAAGCTTTCTATAAACACACACAGTGAAGATTACCTCAGTAATGAAGCCAAGTGATGAAGTAAAACAGGGTACACATACTATACTTGAAAATATTTCAGACTTTCAGATATTCTCAACCAAGATGCAAGCTATCTGTCACAGATACATTTGGGATGTAACATCAGTGGAAGTCTGTGGATACAACCTTGTGCTACATCAATAGAACTCCAAGTTTCCCAAATGATTCTGCTTCCCCTCGTAGCTACTTCTGGGTGGAAACATTTCTACCATCTTTTCAGTCGCCCGTAAGTCAGCATTGCATAGTGTGAAGTAGCTGAATTGCAGTTGTTTTAGTGTTTAGTTCTGGTGTTTTTATACATTCAGTGCTAGTTCTCTGATTGAGGCTTTAGCCTAACTACAGGGGGGGAAGGGAAGGGGTGGTTTGGTCTTTGCAAAAGCCAAACCAAAGCTGTTTCAGTTCCAGGCCCCATTTTTTCTGAACCCTGAAAGTTAAAGCCTGGATGGTTTGGATAAGTGCTTCTAATTCTAGCATACCCCTATTTAAAACAAGAGGGAGGATGTGTTTTTAAAAAGCTAAAACTAGTATGGTCTGGAATGAAGTCTCTGAAGACATTTAGGGAGGATTCAGATAATTCCATTCCTCTCCCCACCCCTTATATCTCTCATTAATTTTTATCCTATCCCTTCCTTGCTTTCTATCTTTCAGTTATTGTTTGCTTCCCCTCAATTTCCAATGGAGCTTGAAATTAGATTTCCTTTACCTCCTTGTTAGTGAACAAAGCTCTGAACCGCACATCTTAGTGAAAGTTAACTCCCAGACTGAGTCACTTGAGTTATCATCCACCTCTGTACCTGAGCTGGCTGAAACCGCACAAAAGAAATTACTGTGTATGCTTGTGTCCATCTCACACCGTCATTATTTGATTGTTGGAAGGATAACTCTGAGTTTAGTTGGACAGAAATAGAACCACCCAATTGTAATGGTTTTAGTCTCCATTTATGACAGCAGAAATTGGGCCACACTGTTACTCAAGATAGAAACAGCACTCATTGTCACAATTTATAACTTCATCAGGAGTTAACTTGGGAACTGCAAGCTGGCAGCAATAATTCATACATTGCTGCAAACTGTATTTTCGTAATTTCTGTTGATACTGGCAAAGTGCTTGCTTTGGCTTTCTGCATGTTGCAGTCATTAGTATAATATAACATAGCCACTCAGATATATTTAGGGGCAGGTCATTTTTATACAAATTATTATGTACTGGGAAGTTAAATAAACAAGCAAGTTAAAGACATCAACAATCCCACTCCTTGATCCATGCCAAAGTGAATTTTAAACACTAGCTGGTTCAATTGGAGGAAAAGTCAAGCAGTGACTATGTCAGTTTGAAGAGAGAGAACATTGCATTTCCTTTTATTTGAGGACTCATCTGGAATGGTAGTCCTTGAAAATGGCTAAATATATCCATAAAGCTAGAGGTGTTCAAAGACAAGCTAGAACACACTTGGTTGCTATACTATTAGCAAGATTACTCATCCTGTTCATAATAATGAAAATTCCCTATTGAGATTTCACTGAGCAGAAAGTACAGTATCCTTACTATTTATTAACAGCTCTTTGGAATGCGTTTCCAAGGCACAAAAGGACACTGACCTTGAAAATAGTATTTGAGTGGAAGTAAATGTCCACGGTTTTCATTTTGCAAGTTTGTAACCATAAAAGTTACAGAACAAGTCACTTTTGAGAAGTACTCATCTTTTACGCTCATTAGATTGCAATCCAGCGATGACTGAACATGATATTTAAACAGTAGTGTTTTTGCCAATGAGTTGCATGATCAACACGAACTGCTAATGTTTTCTATTCTAAACCTTCTCAAAATGTCAAGTGTTCTTGTCAGCTGAGTGGAAGTGGCATAAAAGTAACTTCTGAAGTTGTTGTTGATGAGATACCCTTGGGAAACTCAGTATATATACTGAAATGATATTCACAATATTCTCTAATCTCCCCTGCTGCAAAAGAATTAGGCTCCCAGCTCACATTTCCATTGATGGTAACGTAGCACAGTCTGGGTCTTCCTTCCAAAAGAGACACTGAGCATTCTTAAATAACACAGGTCTAGTGTACTGAATTTTCTCAAGTGGCATGAAAATAAAAACCTAAAATAAAGAAATTCCTTTTGAAAACCTAGACTCAGTAACTAACTCTGTTGCAACCCTCACAATTGCAGCACTGTTAATTTTTATATTTCTTTTTACACAGCAGATCACCAGAACAGCAAAAAAATTCACAGTTGTCTGAGTCACCCTGGCTGTAGCAGATTCACTGTTTCTTCAGTCCCAGTTTCTTCTGTGCCTTAAAACATCAGAGAAAGGTAAGAAAACTGGTACATTACCTAAGGTCCTCGCCAAGGATGTGGAAGACCTGGGCTCACTCCCTGCTACTCATGGTTATGGTGTGTGAACCTGTACAAGCCATACAGAGCTATTTCCAGTAACAAATTGAAGCACAACTTTGATGTGCCCATCCAGAGCTCCTGCAGCCTCCATCAGGTGCCTCCAGAGCTCCATTGGCTCTTGCAGTGCGCAGTTGCCCCTCCTTGATTTCACCCTATTGTAGCAGGAAGAACCATGGGCTTCTAGATTTTAGTGCTGATGATGTTTGTTACACCATTTACAGCAAAAGCCATGAACTAGTTTGCTTCTAAAGTTCCAATGAAGTCAAGATCATCACCGACACTGTATTTCCAGTGCCATGGGTTTCATGTGTTACAGAATGTCAAGATCGGGTGTCTTTTGGACTCCCATTTTTGACTACCAAGCACAATTTTTTAATCAAAGTATTTCTCGAAAATCTAGTTAAACAGGTGGAACTTTATGGACTACTAGCACAGGGACTGCACACTTGTGATCAGTGTTTGGTACTTTAATCACACATCACAGAGTCACAAAATGGGTCTGGTTGGAAGGGACCCCAGAAGGTCATCTGGTCCAAAATCCCTGCTCAAGAAGGGCCATCCAAGAGCACATGGCACAGGATTGTGTGCAGATGGCTCTTGAATTTATGAGATCTTTTCCTCAGAAGGTGCCGAAATGCCCTAAAGACTGTTTACTTGTTGAAAGGCAGACTGGTGTTTTTATGCTGTTGTTCTATGCACAAGTGTCTGATTGCAGTAATAAATAGTATTTTGGACAGGGAAACTCAGTTTTCAGTTTTAGCACACCACAGGAACTACAGTGGTGCAAAGCATAAGTGTTTGCAAAAATGAGCTTTTGTACATGGCACTTCATGGGTAAAGTGAAAATAAGCATAAAAATCTAAAAGCAGGGCAGAATTTGGCATGTATTTTTATTATATCTGATTTTGTAGCCGCATTTTTTCACTTGACCTGTAGCAAGCATTAGTTTGGATATCAGTTCCATTAAATAAACATTTCAGAATTTGAGTGCTTTCAAATTGCTAACTGCTCGTTTGTGATCATTTAGTAACATTTGGTGATGATGTCTCTGTAACAAGTAGTTCATGTCTAAACTGGCTTTCACACTGCTGAAATGTAAAAGTTCAAGCACGCTGGTAGAACAAGTTGGCCTCTTAAGAACATTTCAGGGTCATTTCACATGTTTGATTGCATCTGGTCTTGTAACTATGTTATGACACTCTTGGATCTAAAAGCCTGTTTTCACCCAGGTAATACGCAGTCCTGCAGCCTCATTTGCATTGTATTCACAAACTTAACGAGTGGGTTGAAAAATGCACAGGGATATTCAGCAGCTAGGTTAACCCACTTCCAGAGATATCCAGAATGTGGGTTACGTTCAGGTAGAAAAGGTAGAAGAGTACAGCTGCCACATCCAGGTCAATGAGATGCATGTGGGTTCTCAGCCCGTCCTTGCCTCAGCTGGCTTCCTCTGTAAACCAGGCAACTGGGCCAGTTGGCGATGCTGCTTAGCAGCTCACCCTGCAAGCAGGGCACTTTCGCTGTCAGCCCCAACTGCTTATACAGCCTTGACAATTGTAAAGCCCGGCATTTCGCAATGTCGACTCACTGCCATGAAGTATGAAATTAATCTTTAGAACATCACATAAGGTAGGGGCTTTCTTAATTAGTAACAAGGATCACAAATTCCTCAACGAAGTACAGAGCGATAAATGCAGTGAAAAACATCCTACCAGTATGAATTTTTAACTGGAACATCAGAAGCCAGGGGGCTAATTAGAAGCAAGAGACTATTGATTTTTGTATGAAGTAATAGTAACTTTAATGCTTATAATTTTCAGGTGATTTATTTAATCTTCACACATGCCCACAATGAAGAAAGGCAAAACAACTCTGTCTGTGCTACATGGGGATGACGAGGCAGCAAGAATACAGAATCTGCCCAAGGCCAGCATGAGGAGTCTGGAATGCCTGGCTGCCAGCCTCATTCTCAAAATACATCGTTCCTTTCTAGAGGCAGCAGCTGTTTGTTCTCTGACACTTATAGAGCATCTAAGATTATTTCCATTGAAGTTAATAATCTGTGCAGTCCAGTGAGAACAAAATTGGGTCATAGGTGTTTAAACTGTCCCAGTTTCACTGAAGACTCCTGGTAAACTCATGGTTACACACAGCTCTAATTATCATGTTCAGTTTGGGAAGCTGACTGGCACATGTAGAAGGCTGTGGCAATAACACAAAAGCTGTGCACTCAGCTCTTTGTTCTGCCACAAGTGTGGCCAATCTTCTGGCCAGGGCAATTCCTGCAGCCTGAAATGAAGCTGAGGTTGCATGCACTCTGTGTGCCCTCCTATGCCATCCCTAGAGGGGTGCACCTTCTGCAAGGAAAATCCAAGCCCATGACAGATGCATGCATCAGAGATGTGAAGGCACGACACCTTGAGCAAAAACGCTTCCTCTAGGATATATGGGCATCCATCTGCACTTCAGTTGTGTGATGGGCTTGCCCATCCCATGACAAAAGGGGCATTTTGGGGTCCTAGGGAAAGTGGCTAATAAGGGGTATAGACAGGAGAATTGTCCCAGGAGAATTGTCCCAAGCAGGATCCAGATTTGAAGCTCCAGGTAGGGTGTCCTTGTTATGCTCTAGTCTCTTTGAGACCTTGGGCAAAACATGAACATTTCATCTTTTTTCCACAAAAAAGCTAAGGATATTAATTATTTTTTTAAAAATGCTATGTTCACAGAAATTTGATAATTTTAAAGCAGCAGAATTGCATTGAAGCTGGTGGACAATATCTTGTGACTGCAGGAAAGACCTCAGCGCTTCTGACTTCCATTGAGTTCCTGCACAAGCAGGACACAGAAGCCAAGAGCTGGGAGCCACTGACATTGTATATCAGGAACAGTAACATTTAAATGATCATGTTAATTTCCATTGAAGAAATTTGTCCTTATTACTTTTTTTTTTTTGAGCAGTGGAAGGCAGAGTGAAAATGGATGTCAGTTTGCTTATTACAAACTTTCTCCTGCTTTTTGTACCAGATTTGACCCTTACTGTATGTCCAGAAGGCATACTGAGACACTACAGGCATTTCACTGGGGCAATCCTGAGTTGCTGCCTAGTAGTTTGGACATCCTTACCATCACTGAAGAAATGCAGGTACCATGAAAGGATAATTAAGCCCACCTAAGAATCCCAAAGTGTGTCAAACAGCTAACACTGAGTCCTGTGTAATAACCTACAATTAGCATGTAATGCCCAAGGCATTTGCACATTGACAACATGGTTTAATCCAGTAATAAAGTAGGCTAAAATGATTATTATAGCTAATAGTATTTTTAACAGAAGTGAAACTACAGAAAAGAAGCTATAGAAACATATTGATTTCAGCTGTGCCTCCCTGACAAGTCTGTATAGATTTTGTTATTTATGGTCCATTTTTTCAAAAAGGACCCAAGGCAAATGTAGAAATCCCTGGTTGTATGAAATGGATGGTTGTGCATCAAAATGAGGGATTTGCATGTTTAACTGCCCATATTTGTATCCTTCTATCCAGTTTGCATATGCAAAGGCGAAGATTGTTATATTTATCAGTGCATAAATGAAAGGAGAAGAGATAAATGACCTGGTTTGCAGAGGTGCTGAGCACATGAAGTTTCCATTTATTTCAACTGGAGTGTGAAAAACAGGCCCTAAGTGACTGGCTCAAGCTCACACAATGCATGATTGTCAGTGCCAGGAAGAAAACCCAGAAATCCTTCCACTCTAATCCTCCCAGTCTAAATCCTCCCCAGTCTAAACTCTAGACACAGTCTCTCCAAGAAATAAGAAAAAAAAAGAAAAAAAAAATCTGTACAATAGCCTGACCACACTCTTATTCCTATCTCAATTTGCTAAGAGAATAAAAAAAATAGGACATGAAAAACTCCTGCACAATCTTTAATGACTAGCAAATAATGCCAAGTAGGGCAAGTAAATATGTGTGAAGCATTGCTCACACACCCATCAACTTGCATGTGTGTCACAGATGGTTTTAGTGAAGAGCCAAAAAGAGGAGAGAAAGGAAAAGGAAAACAAGTCCAGATAAAGAGTAAGCTAGAAAGAGAGACAAAGACATTCTGTCTTATTTTAAAAAATCCCTTAAAAATGCTACCAAAACCAATGATAAAAAAAAAAGCACTATTCCCTCTCCTTGATAACATGTAGGCTAATCTCTACATAAATAGAAATAACAGCCCTTTGAAATGGCAATGATTTGCTTGGAAAACATTCATTAAAAACGTCCTGCAATTATTGACTCTATCATTATTTCTTGGCAGCAGCTGAGTCTCACTGCATCTTGTGTTGTTTTTCCAGTGAAAAGCGGAGCATTGTTTGGGAAAAAAACCCACAAAAACAGAAACAAAAAAAAAAAAAATCAGACCAAAAAATCCCCACAAGGACATTGTATTTGAAATATGTGCTTGGTGACATGGAGCTGATTGCCCAAAGGAATCAGGATACATATATTTGTATTATTGTACACGTGAGTAGCTTGAATCATGTACTGCTTGCTCTCTTTGTTTGGATTATGCAGCTTGGCTGGGCAGCCATCCAAAAGATTCACATTAAATTCTAGCTATATTCAGCACAAAAGTCATCTAGCATCAGAGGATCAAAGTTACATCAACCAACAAGCACTAAGGAATTGATAAGCCACTAAAATTAGGTCATCTCCTAGCAGCTGCTTTTGATGGATGAAGTAGAATTTAGCCTCAGGTTTTCTATTTAAAGATCTGTTACAGCATCTTTTCCTGCAGCTACAATGAGAACACAACAAAGTATAATGCTTCTGATTAAATGTTTAATCATTACTCTTTACTCTTCTGATTGTTTCTGCCATGGCACAGATTTACTGCATATACTATTTGCAGCTTTCCTAGCCCTTTTTAAACTGACATTAAAACAGTCAGGATTTTTAATTCCTTAGTTGAAAAACCTAATTAATTATTTTTTTAAAATGTGGATAAAAATCTTTCAATGCTGTTTACTTGCCATACTTAAAGAGACAGACTGTCATTTACTGTGATGCCTCCTCCTAAGGCATCAACTGGAACTGAAAATGAGTACCTAAGCAATTATCCCACCACTTTGCCCACTGGAAGAATCACCACGTCACTGGGACCTGTATGAATACAAAAGTACATATCTGTGCATAAGTACATGTGGAGCTAAGGAAATTCTTACGTTTTTATGATTTTATTTGTGGCTACTTTTTGGGAAGTGATCTCATTAATCTAATTAACACATACTTTTAAAGGTACTAGCTAGTGCACTAGGCAATCTTTGGTCATTAGCGACTGGCATTATAATTGCTATAGTACAACATATGCCCTACCAAGACGTGCTTGTGGTATCAGGGTAATACAAATAGTGCCATCATTATCATCATTAGCATCAAAACCATGACACAGCTTTAGAAGGGAGCTCAAAAGGAAATAAACAAAAAAACCTGAATTAGTTTCAAATGCATAGAACTTGCCCTTGACCTGTTCAGAAGGTCGGCTGGCTGCAGCCCGTGTAAAACACTGTTGTGTCATCATTTCATAAATGAAGCTAATGCAGGACTATGTTGTCAGGATTTTCAACATGGCATCTCTCATATCTGTTAAAATCAATAGAATCTTATTTAAATAACCTTGAGAAACAGGAAGAGAAAAGAAACTACATCCATCCAATGGAAAAGATGAAGTAAATAGTTGTCTGCCTTTTCAAGTAAAAAAATGATAGCGGAGAAAGACTGAAAAATATAGTACGTGACAATGCCACATAAGACACATGACTTTCTACAAATGACAGACAAGTGCATGCTGCTGTACAGCAGTCATCCTCTGTGTTCCCTTCTGCCAGCCTTGTAAGTGGGCTGCTGCTGGGTAAGAGTGGTAAGAGGTTGAAACCTGCTGTCGTTTCCATTCCAAATTTGGTGTGCCCAGTCTTTATTACTTGCAAAAGCAACATTATCCACTGTAACTCAAAGTCTAGATCTAGCTTTTTTCAGCTACATACCTCTTCTTCAACAGAAAACCTAAACTGGGGCAGGGAGAGGAGGGGAATGTGTAATAGTATGTATGGAGTAGACAACACATCTGAAACTTTTTCTTTGCAAGAAACAACCTATATGAAAAGAATGTAAATGAGTTTAATTTATCAATTCTGCTTCGTACAGTATTCTGCTTGGATCTCAGGCTAATCAGCTTTGTCTTTTGCTCGGGGCCTCAGAGAAAAAAGCCAGCCAGGGAGCCAGCTTGTAGGTGCCTATCTGGCTCATGGAGTAGGACATCTGGTGAGATGGGGATGCTTTGATGCCACATAAATTTCTGACAACCTCAGCTGAAGGCTGTCTGTCATAACATCTGCTGTCTTACTGTGCTATGACCATGCTATGCATTGAGCATATCTGATATTACACTATGTAAATCTTGAGATTTCAATTTTGACTGGCCTAAGTAGAAGTAGGACAAAAGTGCCACTTCTGTGCTCTAGCTGGCCTCCTTGGCATATCTTAGCATTAACATCCTTTCTGTTCATTTGTTTACTAACAGTTACCTCATCACCTCCTAATAACTGTGTGCTTAAGGCAAAACTGGCCAAAGATGCCAGAATGCAACAAGAGTTTGCTTACTTTGTGATACTGCATCTCTGCATCAATCTAGGGATATAAACACAATGTCCTCTATTGTTAAACAAAATACCCAACCCTTTTCCCACTGAATAAAACAACGTATTTTCACTAGGTCCACAAAGTTTGTTTAACTGAAGACAGAGAAGAAGAATAACATTTGCAGGAGAAACTGTATTATCCTCGTAACTTTTCCTGGCAGTGGATCACATTTAAAGTTAAAACAATTCTTTCAAATTATTCTTGACAGTGACAAACACTCAAAAATGACAGTGGGAGTTTAGTATACATATTATACTAAGTCTGATGCTAATCTCAACACAATGTAACATTACTTAACCCATGACCATAAACTAAAACTTGATTGTTCCAAAATGACCTGAGGCACTTTCAAAAATTCCAATGGGCCAGTTTATAATTTGACACTTTGAAAAATTACTTTGTAAATTATTATTTGTTTCAAAAACTCTTTTCTTTTACCTGTTTCTTTTCCTAGGGTCATTTTCTTCAACAAATCATGCGATGATCTGAATTTGGGGATAATCTAAGAGGGAAGAATAGCTGCCCTTCTCTTTTGTGCCATTACCAGCTTTATCAACTGTCAATATCCTTGAAAAGATAAATGGAGATAGAAATAAAACACACACACACACAAAAAAAAAGTTAGTACAGTAGTTTCTCATATTTAGGGCATTTGCTTGGTATACTACAGTTCCTAGTTTTGATAAAATGCTGTGTTTTTAAATATCAGATTTATCATTGTGATTGCAAGAAACTGTTAAAAATAATGTGAGGAATAATTGAAAACAGATCAAATCACATTATTATGAGCTGTAGTTCTATTCACCAGGTATGAAAGCACTAGTAGTTGTAGCTCTTCTTGCTTGCCCACACATGGTTGCTATGCATTATGTTCCAAAAAACAAATGCACAAACCTGCTGGCAAGAGTCAGTAAGATGAAAATTGTGGTTACACATCTTCTTAGGTGAGAGGACCTGCTTCTTTTAGGTCTCTGCCTCTGCCTGTGTCAGAAGAGTTGTGCCATCCTATCTGTGTCTTCTTGGAAGGGCAATATGTCCTATTTCCACTTAAAGGTTGAGGGTTTGGCAAGGAACATTCTGATCTTCTAAGAGTGAACAAATATTGTGCAAGATCTCATTACAGAGATCCCAAGTTGCCAGCCTAAAATGCTTTACCAGGCAATCACTGTTTCCTGGGTATGCTTATGAACCACAAGGAGCTTGATACTTATGCAGCTTGCAGTATGCTGCACATGTAAAAATCAGCTACAAGAGGGAAAAAGGGTTTATGGAAGAAAAGGTTGGTATACACTGACACATTTTGATGGGTCACTAATCTAAACAAGCCAAAGCAAAGATTAAGCTGACAGTATGAGGTTTGGTTTGTGGTCATGTGTGCTGAGGAACCAGCTGTGCCAGCTGTCTTTCAGAAAGTGTTCTTGTTGTTTTCCATACCCATGAACTGCACTGGAGAAGAAAGCTGTGAAAGGAAAAATTAGACTCACAAAATCAAGCCCTTGAACCTGGGTAAATTAAGCAATAGGATTAAGGTTTTTCTCTGCCTCTTAATTGAGCCTCCCTACCATGCTCCCCAAGCTCAGTTCCCATGGCCGGGTTCAGTTACACATCTCATACCTACAGACAAGTACATAATATAAAACATGGCCAGATATTCTTCTGCTGGAACCTTGCCTTCTTTCAGTGAAGGGGCAGTTACTCAATACTTATGTTTATCCTACTCATTCAGCATGAGATCTCAGGTGTCATTTGCGGCATGCTATTTAAACCCTACAAGCAAAAGAGAACTTCTCTTTTTCTCGGGTTTTTATTTGGCTTCTACATCATAATACATTTCCTGGGGTTTTTTTCCCCCCTTTAAATAAACATGAATACATTTACTAAAAGTGTGATGTCATTACTAGCATTTTTAGATGCACAAAAAGATGAGTTTCAGTGAGAAAAAAGTTAAATTTGTCTATACTGTAAGCTAATTTGTGTGGCCAGTTTGAGTTGCCAGTTACAATTCTCAGTACTCGAGAGCACTCTATATTTGCTGAATATGATTCTCACTGCCATCAGTTTCTACTGTGAGGGTTTATTATTTCTGCATATCAGATCAACACCTCTAAACATGGATATTCCTAAATGAAGAACCTACTGTTCTTCCTCACCCATCCAGGATCCTTCCCTTCACCTGCTATTTCTCACCTCTTCACTGACTGCATTGCACCAAAGCTGCCATTTTCCCACTCCTACTAGGTCAGTAAGGCTTGGATTGTAGCAAGGGCAGCCTCTTTACTCTTGTGTCTAGTATTTAGCTCCAGATAACTGCTGACAGCAGCAATTTCAAGGGAAATTTGCAATGAAAAGTCTCTCCGCACATTTGTGTATGTGCATGGATTTGTGTATAGCAGAGGTGACAGAAGTAGAAAATTATCATTTTCCCTTATCTTTATCTAGTATCTTGTCTAAAACCCTTTGATCACATCTCCTTTTCTATCCTGCAGTTTGCTGCTGAAGGTATAGAACCCAGTTTGGGGTGCTCTACCCCTTTAACTTTTCCCTCACTGCTTCCACAGAGGTTTGGGCCAGGGTTGCTTATCTAGGGCCAGGACACATAACTGTAGGTGGTTTAAAAGGTATAGTGAGAATAACATGAATGAAGACAAGAAAAAAGAAGAATGTTCACTGAATAAAAAGGAAAGAATTATCACACTCAGGAATTTATTTAAATCCAGACCAGGCTTCTAAGTGCCATGGTGGAAGACCCACATCTCAGAGCTTTGAAATCAAGTGAACAAAACCCATTTCATGTGTGTTTGTAGGGGATGATTTGAACGCATTGTACCAGACCTTTTCTGGTTAAGATTCCTAGAATTAAAGGTTACTCTTGCGACACTGCCAGCAGCCTGTGTAAGCTTTGCCTAGCTGCAGTGGTCAAGAAAGGTACATTCACAGCGATATCAAGGCCTTTCCAACTTACTTGCAATAGCAGTATAATGAATATATGAAATATTTCACTTCCCTTTTCCTTGCCATATATAGCAATTATTCTGTCATTCATCAAATGTACACAAATTTCTTTTCATATGTAAATAGACCATTTGCTTCACAGCTCTAGCCAAACAGTTGCGCAGTTCTTTGTTAAGAAGATAATATATTTAATGACGGAGTGCCTTGTTTCCATTGTATGGAACAGGTGTTGTTTAATGGCACAGGCATTGTAACATTATATTCATTTATTAATGTGAGTGTAACGAACATATTGTAGAGACATGAATGTACTGGTCTCATGGTTAGGGTTAGTGGTTTCTTATGATGTGGTAAGTGTAGGATAGTGGCTTAGATTCAGACTGCAGAGAAGCAGGAGTTCATTATAGCAAATCCAAGTGATGTGGCTGGTTTTGGCCCTTGTTCACTTTTGAAGAGCAGAGAATACATGAAAGACTTCATTGAAAATGTGCAAGTTATTCAGTGTGGTTAATTCTACGTTGGCTTCACTCCCACCTTCTTTCAAGACTGTGTATGTGAACATGCTTTCTGAAACAGCAAAACCAATCTGCAATGCATTTATGTTGCTTTTGGATACATGCACAGTCCCTAGTATCCTATTACATGAAGCAACCTGTGTTCAAATATGAGGGAAGAAGTCTGTAGGTGATCCACTAAAGCCATGAAACAATGCTTGCTTGGATAGTGCAGCTACAGAAAGTCAATCCTTTGCTCTTTTTCACACATGCTGCCACATTTTAAGAGTTTCTGCTCTGAGCAATTCCACCTAGAATTGCTACTCAGCCAACTAGCAAGGTAGCTACAGTTGCACAGGCAAATCAGGGGAGCGAGTGAAGTAACTAAAGCATCTGATTTTTCCTACTGTGCGAAATTACTGTTTTAGTATCAATCAGAGGGCCAAAATTTACAAATGCAGGTAAACGTCTGCAGTACCCATTTGCTTTTTGAACTCAAATGCCTGCTTCAGTTTGTTTGGACATATCTAATCTTTTTTACTCAAGTGCTTTGTGCTAACTTTGATGCCCTAGAGCACCATTATGCACTGCATTAGAAGTATCTCTTTTTTTACTTACCTTTTGGAAACATAGCCTTTAAAAATCATGGTATGTAATGAAGTGATCTTGTTACAGAAAAGTTAATAAATGTGACTAAATCTTCACCTCTCTACTCTACCTTATAATATATGACACATCTTAGTTTTTATTTCGTCTGGCAATTTAACAATCTTAGTCACGTTAATCAGTATTTCACTTCCATCCATAATGCTAACTGATCCTTTCACAGCACTTTGTATAGGTCAGCCACAACCACTTTCCTAGTAAAGCAAATGACAGCATCCCATTAATGATTTTCATTGCTACTTTCTGAACTCCATCAGTTCCCAAAGTTTTACTTTTAGTAAAGGATCAACAACAGAACAAGGTAGCTATGAAATAAAGTGCTAATATTATTCAAATATTTTCTTCACTCTTCTCTTGAACCTTCTTTACATTTTTTAAAGAAACTGAACAAATGCCCTCATGAAGTTGCCCAGCTTTTCTTCTTGCTTAAACTGAAAAATATACTGGTCTTATTTTCTTCTCGCTAACACCATTTTTGCAATTTTCCATCTCCAGTTGCAGCTGAGTTTTTTTACACTCACAACTCAGTAAACAAGAGGACAAACAGATTAATTATCTGCTCTCCAATTTTCTCCCGTGAGGCTTGGGATCAAGACACGGAGCATTCAATTCCAGCAGGAGAGGAAATAATTTCTGTGCTCATGGTCAGTCACAAACTGGGGAGAGTGAAAAGCCCCCATGCACGATGATTTCTAAGCCCTGGAAGCTCAGCCCAGGTAACTGTGCTTGACCTTGCCACGGCTACATAGGACAGGCAAAACATTTGGGACCTTTACTTGAGCCACCTCACAGATTTGCTGTCTTATGTTATGTCAGTTGCAAACATTGTGCCTTTGCTCTCAAACCAGGCTCTACCCTACATCCTGCATCTCATATTTCATCCTCTCAACTCAGGCAACAGCATCAATCTTCTTGTCCTTCTCATTTCACTCCCTCTTCCCTGAAGACCTGATTTCTTCTATGAAAACTGGTTTTAGTGAGCCACCTTCCAAACCTATTGCAGGTTACAGAGAGCAGGGGAGTCATCATCCAAAGGCACATTGCTTCATTTTCCACTGTAACAGTGACATGTGGTACACATACTTACATGTGTTAGGGGGTCCAGTCTTGCCCATGGCCTATCTGGACATTGTAGAAGCACACCCTGAAATACAGCCTCTTCCCAAAGCAATTTGTCTGCCTAGCAAGCAGAACTGACAACGGATTTGTTTTGAGTGGAGGCATGGGCAATTTGCATACTGTTACAAGACAAGACAGAAAACTGGGAGCAAAAGCACCTTTTGGTTTCCAGACACAAAACAGCCATGTCAGGCTGTTTTACTTAAATAGTTTTAAACTGAATTTATTATTAACCAGAATGAATTTTATAACAAGATGGGAATAGTAGCCAGCAGCCAGCTGTGGCAGACCACACAGCCTTCCTAGCTGCCTGGCTGCTGCTCATCCCTCTGAGGACACAGACCACAGCACAGGATCAATCACACAGGTTGCATTATCAGCTCTTCTCTTTATCAATATTTCAGTTTTGTCACCTGCCACCAGAGACCTCAGGACAGGTTTTCTAAGTATGCCTCTCATGTAAATCATATTTTTAAAAAAATCACCCTCTCCAGGGTGAAACTGCACACCTACCAAATGACTCTGCAACCTGGACTTCAAAAGGAGAGACAGCAGGGACAGTTAAATCAATACATGGTCTGGAGTGGACTTTGCTCAGGCATCTTTGCTACGCAGACTTCAAGGCTACAACATGACAGCTTTATACCTGAACTGGAACTGGAGTGGGCAAAGTAGTCCTCCTATCTCTCCCATGGCAAAGATAGTGTAAGAATTTCAACAGCATCCTCTGAACTAGCTGTCCTGTGAAATACAAATATAAGGCATTACATGCCATTAGAGACACATGAGATATCACACTCAGTATTCATTTTTTACAGAGCACCCTTCTACCCACATTAGGAGATTACACTGTTATCTGCAGCAAGAGCTTTTCTTAACTGATGGAAAAATATTCTGATGTTGGCCAAGGGAAACACTATTTCACTACATAGAAAAATGAAAAGAATATATTCTTAAATGGACAAAAAGAAATCACTGATTGATAGAAAAAGGCAAACAAATTCTGTTTACAGCTCTGCAGCTGTCAATGATACTGGCCAACTTACTCTGAATTGTCAGCAATGTAACTAAGGGCAAATTCTGACCAGTAACTAGGGTGCATTTTATCTTACTATAAAAAGAATTACTAGCATTGAAGTGATCTCAAATCACAGCAGCATGAAAATAGCAAAGCAGGTAGGTAGGGAAGACAGGTGATAGGAGGTTTTCCAGAAATAATTGTCCCTGAACAATAGAGGTTCTCTGCGCAAAAGCTTTCTAGTGGGAAGATCAGTATCTTTCAACTATTATTTCAATAACACTATTCGTCCTTAATAGAATAAACCTATTAATATTGCCCTGGAGCACTTAAGTGACAATAAAGGCAATACAGTATTTTAAGAAGAAATCCTCTGTCCCCAAATTCGTGTTTTCCACCCTAAAAGGAATAATATTATTAAAAATAATCACGGACTTTCTTCTAGGAAAGTTTTAATGCTTTTTCTTCAAAGATTTATGAAGACTAAAGAAGTCTCAAGCATCTGTGTAGTGAATCTAGAGCCTATACAGCTGAGGGAGATGCAGTAATCAGTGACAGTATAATTCCCTCTTTCTAAAAATTTGACTGTGCCTGAAGTGATGTGACATATATGGGTACAACGCAGCTGTTGTATGGTCTCAGACAGAGTGCAAGGGAGAGGCAAGTCATATGGGTGCTAAAATGATGTCACTAAACATAGCTATCATTAAATTATTTTTAAAGTTTTAACACGGAAACATGATACTACTACTGGACAGACCAGCTGGGGGGATCTACTAGCAGCATAATTCAGGACATAGACATTCAAGACATTGCATACGAATCTTAAAATAAGCAAAAAGAGGGGTAGAATTCCAGAAATATTTTTGAAAACAATTTCATAACGACCCTCTCCACCATGCCAGCTACTCAGTGCTTCAGGACACTCCCTGGTAACTGCTATGGTCTTGCTATCATGATCTCATCTTGAATTGTCATTACATAATGAGCTAAAAAAAACAGTATCTTGTTATCAGTGTGGAAAAAGACCTTATATTCTAAACAGAAAATGCACTCACAATGTATAGATATTAGTTGTTGTGTTTTCTTCCATCAGCTTCCTAAAAACCTACTTGCTAATGACCTCACGTGATTTAAGTTTTCTTCTTTTCCTGTTGACAGCTGCTGGGTGGCATACAGGCTAGAATGGGCCAGAATGGAGCAAATGGCACAGCAAGAATTTCTACAGCAGCACCACACGTGGCACGTTCAGCAAGGAAACTCAGAGCAGAGGTTACGCTGTGCCAGCATGTAGGATGAGCATTAGTAGGCGACAGGACTCCAGAGCAGAAGGGTTTCTTTGCAACATCTACCATTACCTGGAGCTACTATGATGTTATTTTTGAGAACACTACTTAAGAAATACAGATTTTTTTTTTTTTTCTTTTTAATCACGTTTACCCATTCTCACACTACAGACTTCTAGCTAATGAGCTATTATATTCCTCAAGTTATGCAACACTCCTATGAGATGTTTCAGATTACAAATGGATTTTTTTCTAGGCATCCTATTGCCATGTAGCCCCAAATTATCGACTGACCTGCATTAATTCAGAATTTCTGAAAAGCCATTATGCAACATAGCAACAGAGGTACAGGAGCAGAGGTTAGTCATTACCATGCCCCTAATTGAAGTGACAGCACTAAAATCACATTAGGGAAGAATTTCAAAAGGCTACACCTACAGTGTCTAAGTAAAGAACGTAAATGAAGTGTTAATTGAAAGTCGGAGAAGTAGCAAGTTATGAAAATAAGATAGTAAGAGTTACAGAGGAAAGAGAGACTCTGCTGATTGAAGAGAAATTATTTATAAGGCCAGCTGCTGTAATTTGGATAAAAAACCCTCCAGGAACAGACAATTTGATATTATCTTATTTATGTCGAATTGAACACCATGACAGATAATTCCTGAAGATGCTAAATCCATACACTGGGGAACTCACCAGGGAAGACTGACCATGCCTGACATTTAGGATAAAATGCTATGAGGTTGCACTGTTCTTTTCATTTGCCCTCTGTACTCCTCCATTACTGCCTGCTGGTGATATGCTCAGAAGGAAACCCGAGCTGCCCTGAACAGTAATGAAGTGCCATTGTGTTATAACAGCATGCTTAACTTACATGTTTCAATGTTATTTTTGGCAGCCATGTGATAAAACCCAAAAATGCTCTGTGTGTGTGTGTGTGTGCATGTGCAAATACATTAGATTCAATTCACATGAGCGGTAGGCATAATTCTGTCCCAGAAATGAATGTAGTATCAAGGCTTAAGTTTTCTAAAAGTGTTTTTTCCTATCTGATGCTTATTTGGGCAAAGAGAAATCAGCTTGTGTTACTGGGAGACACAGCAGCAATTTGCAGTAGTACAGCTGCCTTCCCTCCCACCCCAACCTTCAGCATCTTCCCAGTGCTGCTGCACTCCTATATACAAACTAACCACTGTACTGGAAGCAAATCTTAGTCCTTGCCTCCTGCCTCCTCTACTCCAGGACCCAGAGTAGTCTACGATGGATCACTGGGCTTCAACACAGAGCTTCAGTGGTGCAGCAGGACTGAGGCGGTGATCTGTACATAAGGGTAATGCCATTTCTAATGCAAATACGAGGTGTTTGCAAACCCATCTGCACCAGTGCTGAGAAACCCAAACTACCGGTAAGCTTTCATCTGGGCAGGGTAGCATCTGAAGAGAAGACATGGAGTGTCTCCCATGATTACCCCTCCCCATGGTCTTAGAGTGTCCTTCACATGATGGACAGGTCAGGAAAGTAGAGCAGTATGAAAAAGCATTAACTATCAGCTGCCGTATCTAAGGCAGGTGAGCAGAGCAGGATACTATGGACAACCCCAGTTAACTTCAAACAAAGCCAACTCAGATATCAGGCTGATTTGGTCCATATCACCTGGTGCTGTCTGCAGGCCACCTTGCAATCCTTTTTCAGCAGCACGGCCTCATTTCTGGAAGAAAAGCAAAACGACCAGTGGCATTTGGAAGATGTTTTCCTTGTCATGGCAAAACATACAACAGCCTTTCTGGATGGCAAGAGATTGCTGGGCTTGAACAGGCAACGCTCTCCTCTTGCAATACTAACAGATGAAGATTTAAAGGACCCAAAGAGCAACACAGAAAGCAGGAATGGGGAGCACTGATGAGTTCCAGGGCCTTGAGGAAAAAGAATATTTGGCATGGCTAGGACATATGGTGGATGAAGATCTGTGTAAGCTGCTGGCCACATTGGCCAGGACCAGGGCAGTGATTGTCCTCTTGTACTCTGCACTGGTGAGGCCACACCTTGAATTCTGTGTTCAGTTTTGGACCACTCACTACAAGAAGGGCATTGAGAGGCTGACAATTGTCCAGAAGGGCAATGGAGCTGGTGAAGGGTCTGGAGCACAAGTCCTGTGAGGAGCCCCTGAGAGTGCTGGGGTTGTTTAGCCTGGAGAAAAGGAGGCTCAGGGAAGACTTTATGCTCTCTACAGCTGCCTAAAAGGAGGTTGTGGGGGTTGGCCTCTATCACAGATTGTAAGTGGCAGGATGAGAGGAAACAGCTTCAAGTTGCACCTCAGTCTGGGGAGGGATTTGATATGGGAAAAAAAAGCCTTCAGCAGAAAGGCTATCAAAGTTGGAACTGGCTGTCCAGGAAGTGGTTAAATCACCACCATCCCTGGAGGTACTTAAAAGATGTGTAGATGTGGTGCTTAGGGGCATGATCACTGGTGGGCTTAGCAGTGTTAGGGTTATGCCTGGACTGAAGATCTGAAGGGTCTTTTCCAGCCTAAAGGATTATACGATTCTAAGCTGCCTAAACATCTGTATGCTGTACCTGGTTGTTGCTGAGTCATTTGGTGCCTTTGAGCAAGTCAAAACTCTGTGAAGAAAGTGTCTCAGTTTCTTTCCTTTGAAATAATGAATGATGTTTACTTAGCAGAGTAAACCTCAGAAACACCAAAAGACTGCCCTGCACTTTGAAGCTCTCAGATATCATTTTACAACACAGAGTCACTCCCTTTTCTTCTGCTGCTGTTTTCCATATGAAAAGGAAATTATTCCATGAACACTGAAATGAAACGTGGTTACTAATGGAGGTCCAACCTTTCTCCCTTCAGATATCTTTCCCCAGTCACCTGTGCCCAAACCTGCCTCATCAGCCCTCACTGCGTTCCTTTATGCACAAAACTGTGCGTACTGTTCCAAGGAGCCCCATGTTGACTGCTGACCTAACAGTTTCCTTACCTGCCTTCCCCTCTGCAGAGGTACTGCCTCCACCTCTCTTCTTCTAGACAGAAAGCAGTTTCCACAAACCTAGTCAAAATATAATTAACTGCAAACACTTTTCAAATCCAGCTGAAGACTGAACAAGCTCAGAAGCTGCTTGTGAGGGCGAACAGCAGACAGACAGACTGATCATAAAGAAAGATTGCGTAAGCATCATTTTCTTATGAAACCAAGCTACAGTAGAATTAGAAGATTCAAAATGATATTCCACAAGGACTGTAATTCATCCACCTTATACAATTTATTATAGACCAACATTATTCATTTAATAACACAAAATATTATACAGGAAAAAGAAGAGCTGATCCCTCATTATAATTGTTCTAGGGGTCATGAACCTCATTATGGGTTTTCCAAGCAAATATAAAAAAAAATTAACTACTATTCTATTGAAGAATTTCACTTAGAGTTAAAACCTACAGAAGGGTGAATAAACAGAATCGGGATTTGGATTTATCATCAAATCACTATAAAGCTAAGTGACACTATTTTAACTAACAAAAATATCAATGAATCACAGACATCTACGGGAATACTGGTCACCCTTCTAAATTTCAGTAGATATAGCATAGTCTTCCTCACAAACATTCATGTCTATATACCTAAATGTAGTTCCCACAACTGAGCTCCATTGTGCAGCTGTTTTGCAGTGGTGTACGTGCTTTACATTTTGGTATTATGCACACTTTGCTTTATAATGTGTGAGCTTTCTGTTTAATGTAAGTTGCTCATTCCATTTGTGGTTGCCGTCTAAGTATTTAACCTTGTTTAAAACTCACAGAACTGAAGAGTTACCTCAACAATGCTGAAGCCTATGCCTTCCTGATGACCTGCATCCAGCCATTTTAAATCAACAAACATGTCTTTTCCCTGACCCTTTTGAGCTTTTGTTCGAAAGTTTGAAGGCTGCTTACTGACAAGTGATTTGTTTCCATTAGAACATGCCTCACTCCAGCCATCCGTGACCATTTTGTACTTAGGGCTTTATAACCAGCACGTCTCAACATTCCTAAAATCCCAGAGAGGATCTGAAAATAGAATAAGAAATGAGCATTTAAATTAAAAGCAACAGCACTTGCATGAAGCTGCCAGGTTTTTATGGTAGATAGTGTCTTTTTGCCCACCCCCACTCTCTTTACTCCCCCTTTTTCTCAGGGTTGTAAGCCATGTTTTCCGTAATATTTTGCAATGCCACCTAGGGTTACATTCACTCTATTTATAGGGGCCTGTTTTAAAGTGAAACAGGTGTCATATTGAATGAGGCTGTTGTCAGCATACAAGTCCTCTTGGGGAGGGGATGGGAGGTTTACTACTTTCTGTACTTGGGGAATTTACAGTCTGATCGCTAATCTCTGTGCAGGGCTCAGTAGGAGGAGGGGGGAAGGCAGAAGAACGGGGGAAGGCAGAAGAACTGTGGAAGGAAAGGTTAGCTTTCTGCTGGAGCTATGCAGTGCTGCCTCTCCCCCAGATCCATGCAACCAGACCTTTGCTTTTTTCATGTCCTGAAACTGATCTGAGTGTTTGCAAAACGGGTCAGACAGACAGCCTGTCCTGAGGAATGAAACCCTTTGAACAGACATGAAACAGACAGAGCTCAGCTGAGAAGAGGGCAACTGAAGACCCCTGTCCCACCTGTATCCCAGCCACCCCTTTCTGTTGATTACACCAGGGACCAGTCCCAGGGAACAATGATCAGCATAATGCTTCCATGCCTCTCCATCTCATGCCACCCTTGCCATTATTATATCCTAAATAGCAATCCATTAACATCACAATCAGGAATGCTGCGAGGACACAAGCTACAGAACACTGTGCTAAGTGTGTAGCAGTAAATATCAGCATAAAGAGACCCTGGCACACTGAGCTCAGAGTCAGACCAAGAAGGCAATGAGTATGTGAATGCAATGAAAGGGATGGCATTGGAAGATGAGGTAACACTTAAAAAATAATTTAGAGAAAAGAAGTCACAGCTCATTGCTCACCTTCACTTTGCCTGCAGGATGACCATGCTTATTTTGCCTAGGTAGTGATTTGCAAGACTTAAATAGAGACCACTAAGACAGCTGACATACAGCACTAGCAGTTTACGAGTTGTTGCAACTATTAATCACTACCTATATCAAAACTAAGACTCCAGAACACGCCAGACATGCTAGAGTGGCAAGGAAAAGAGTTGCTACTTGTTCAGGAACACATCCAAACTGCAGTCAACTTGACACACAGAGGGCGGACAAAGGTAATGTGATAAAAGTCAGACAGCTGACATGAGGAACGAGAATGGAACAAGAGAAATCATGACCAGCTTTTCTTCCTGAGAACATTTAATGCAGAAATGAGTGCCTTTTTGGCACAGTATAGAAAGCAGGTCTTTGGGAAGTGCTGGAATGAGAATCTCACAAATGGCATCAATGTGTAGGAAGAACCTGAGAGCATCAATGCGCAGCATCAATGCAGAGGCATGGTGTGCACCATGAAGACTGGAAGCAGAGCTGTCAGGGTGAAGATGGAGTCGTGTGGAAAGACAACAAGAGAGACTATTTGATGAGTGAGATGACACTGGTGACAATGATTTAGAGGTATCTTGGAGTTATCTGGCATCATCAGCATACCAGTCTGGCTGTATGATGTCTTTCTTTTTAAGTATTCACAGGTATTCATCAGGAATTGAAAGCTAACGGCTTCCGTAACACCTGAAACTGAGAGGATCTTTCAAGAAAAATCTGGAAGAGAGGAATATTTAACATGGGTTAGGCCAGCATACCGACTTCCATTGCAAGAAAGTCATCTGTAGTTCTTGGAAATATGTAAGTCACATAAAACTGCCATATTTATCCAAGGAACAAGGCGTTAAGGCAAATGGATTTACATGCGCAAAAATCCCAGTTCAGCGTGTGTTCATGGATTTACTGTGATTCACCAGTCATTCATGTTAATTGGCTATACAAATAACTTACATTTTAAATTTAGTATTTGTACTTGGAGTTATCACTACTGTATAACTCATCATGGTATTTGTGGTTTCTTTTGTGGACTTATTTATGAACACTTGGGGTTTAAATATAATGAAAATCACAAAAATATGAACAAATAATCACAAAAATATGAAAATCCCGTTGCACAGAAATGCAGTGGAACTCTTGCAGAACTATTTAGTTTTGTTTATTAAGCAAGGAAACAAATGCTGAAAATAACAATGAAAAAATATCACATAACTTTATGGAAAATGGGATTGGGAGAAAACACACAAATATTTAAGTACAAAAGGTTACATTTTCAGAACAGCTCACCAGCTCCCATTCCTGAAAATGAACACCAGCCCCACTGGAGGCTGAGTGCTGTCAAAAATCTAACCACTTCACTGAAGAGCCTAACTGGGAGCTGAACTGTCTTTGTAATCTGATCCCATTTGGGAAATGTGGCATACCAAATTCTTTGGAAAGGACTAGATCTTATCACTGCCATTCCCGAATTAATGAAACACAGTTGATAGAGCACTTTGTGCAATAGAAATAATTTTAATAATAAATTTGCATACAGCAAAAACAAGCAAACAAAATCTCTGAAGAATCTAAGGGTTTTTAGCAGGTTGTTCTTACATTTGATAGGGAACTTCAAAACAGGCAGCTGGATAAATCCCCATGTGCTCAGAGACCCTGGGCACAGCTTCACCAGACTTAGTCTGCCCCTAACCTCCAGGGCTTCTGTTTCCTCTTATGCACAAGAGCAGAGGGGGAATGCTGGAGACTATTAAAACAGCCATGGCTCTGTTGCCTGCTGCACTGTCTTCCAAAGGATGGTGCAACCATCTCTTCCATTTCACCATCCCTAAAGCTGTTGTACCCAACCCCTCCCTCATGGCAGGAGTCAGGTGTGCACTGCATATATATGCATATATGTTTATGTATATATACATATGAAAATACAAGAACTCAGACATTGCAGACAGGTTACCCAGAGCAGATTACAAAGCCATTGCTTCCACTCCCTGAAAAGTGTTTGGGTCTTGAATTCAGCCATAACAATGGAAATGCTTTCCAGGCAAGATCTGCTACCAGTCCCCTGCATCCCTCCAGCTTTTGTCAGATCTCATACCTCTAAGCAAATGCTCACACCCTGAATTACAGGAAGCAGAGATGACAATGACTGTAGTCTTTCTTTCTAAGACTGTAGTCTTCTTTCTAAGTCTGTCATTCTTAGGTCCTTATCCTTATCCTTATAATATTCTTGGCAACTGATCACTTCAAAATGATCACTATCTCTATCAATCTCAGTAAATCTGCTACCTGCTAGCTGTAACTCTTTGTTCTGCTCTACTCTCCTACAAATTCAGTTAATTTTGCAATTTTTCTCAGATCACAGTTCTTACAATTATTTTTGCAAAATGTTCTTCCTGTCTGCAGCATCACACAATTCTGCATTATATTTTCATTGTGTGGCAAGCCTTCATTCTTGAGGGTCACCAGATCTGCAAATTTGCAAATTCCTTGATGGCTACAGGAGAAGCCTCTATACCACTCTTTGTGCTGTACAAGTAACAAAATAATAAAAGCATCACTGTGCAGCAGGAACATCACACTCACCTTTCAAAGGGTTTGCACCCTTATGGAGTTAATTTACATTAACATAAATATTCCATTAGTAGAAATGTTTGTAACATACTTCTCTCTCAAGAGGCATTCTGCAACAAGATTCTTCAACCACTTATGTTTAACTAATGTGTATCACATTTAAATAATATAAAAAGACAACTGAGTTAAGTGATTGAATGCCTGGAGAAAACCAATGTTAATTTCCACTAAAAGCAAAGCACATTCCCTTCATTTTGCAGCTTAATTACTACAGTATTTGGCTCACAAATAAAAAAAATGGTTCAAGAAGAAGTCTCCAATAATAGGTTGCTGAAGTGTATTTTTCCCCTCCCACATACCTTTCAAAAGGATTTTTCATATGCATTATTTCAAGCCCATTCCTGTGACCCAGAGCAAGGCTGGTAAGGTTGAATACCTGCTTCCCAGTGTGTTGTTGATGTAGTTGTTGTTGATGTGTTGTGGTCCTGATGACCTTGCAGGAGCTTGGCATGCGGTGGCTTCTGCATCCCAGGCTACATTAGTGCAAAAAATCCACCTGGAGAATATGGAAAACAATGCTCTTCTCCTCAATTCTGATAGCAAATTCTCCATGGTTCTCTGGAATTTTTTAGAAGAAGCTTTATAAGTAAACTTTAGCAATGAGCTGATACCCATGCTATTCTGCTACTGTGACTTGTTGGCCATGTACTTTTAGAAACAGTAGCGATGACTTGCTCAATGTAGTTGGTTAAGATGAAGGACATACTGTTTCACATAAATTTCAACTCACTGATACCCAAAACAGATTGAGTCAGTTTTTTGGCCATATAAAAGGCAATCTTAAAAAAATTCCATTAAAATTAAGAGAAGGCAAAGGCAAGTCAGTAAGTAAAGAATGTATTAAAAAGCTTAACAAGCCTTTTAGTATATGCATAGAAAACATATTACTTGTCTGACAAAGTTCAGACAAGCTCAGAACAAACTCATGGCAATGAGCAGGATCACTCCTTTGACTTTGGTAGGACAAGGGCAATTTACCTTATCTGGAATACAGCAGTGTACTGATGTCTTACATCATTACTCAGTGAATTTGTGACCCTGATTTCTACTCCAGGCATCTGGAAACTTATCATAAGGGTCACTTAAAGTGTAATTATTCCTACTTTATCATGGTTATAGAAAGTTTACTTGCTTTGTATGAACTTCTGTGAAATTTCTAAAACCCAGTTGCTAAAAATTTAGTTCTAGAGACTGGTTTTCAAGCAGTCAGATGAGCATGCAAGAGAAAAACTGAGAAAGATTAATTTGAGCCTTGTAAAGCTTTTATTCTTTCCTTTAATGCTCTGCCTGTTAATTATTTCTTTCTGTAAGTAATAAAATCTTTGATTCTTCACTAAAGTATGTGAAAAAATCTGCAAAATGGCATTAGCAGGAAGCAAATGTTTAATTTCAACTCAAGCTTCAATGACTTTTAAGAACAGAGGGTATATTTCCCTGAATAAACCATACGATCTCTTGTGTGCTTAGCCCACCCCAATTCTCTAGTCTCTTATCTTTGTGTCTAGAGCGCACACAAGTGCACTCTACACAGAGTCTTACAGGACCATTCTTTCCTGCAAGTGGACATTCACCTTCTAGCAAGACTTTTAAAATTCCTGATATTGTATGTGGTAGATTGAGATGGCAGGCTCAGATTATTGACTTCTATGGGCAATGTATATTGAGAACTGGCTGAATGGCAGATCTCAGAGGGTCGTAATCAGTGGTACAGGGTCTAGCTGAAGGCCTGTCATCAGTGGTGTCCTGAGTTCCAGGCTCCATACTGAGCCCAGTACTGTTTACTGTATTCATCAATGACTTGGATGAAGGGGCAGATGCCTCCTCAGCAAGTTCACTGATGACAAAAAGCTGGGAGCAGTGGCTGATACCCCAGAGGGCTGTTCAGCCCTTCAGAAGAATCTTGACAGGCTGGAGGATGGGAAGAGAAGAAACATATGAAATTCAACAGAGGCAAGTGCAGGGTCCTGCACCTGGGGAGGAATAACCCCAGGCTGAGGGTTGATCTGCTGGAAAGCAGCTCTGTGGATAAGGACATGAGGTCTTGGTGGACAGCAAGCTGTCCATGAGCCAGCAGTGTGTCCTGGGGGCCAAGAAGGCCAATGGCATCCCAGGGTGCAATAGGAAGAGCACTGCCAGCAGGCTGAGGGAGGTGATCCTGACCCTCTGCTCAGCCCTGGTGAGGCACATTTGGAGTGCTGTGTCCAGTTCTGGGCTCCTCAGGACAAGAGAGACAGGGAGCTCCTGGAGCAGGTCCAGCGGAGAGCAGCAAAGATGATCAAGGGACTGGAGCATCTCTCTTATGAGGAAAGGCTGAGGGAGCTGGGCCTGTTAAGCCTTGAGAAGAGATAACTGAGAGGGGACCTCATCAATGTCTATGAGTACCTGAAGGGAGGGTGTCAGAGGATGGAGCCAGGCTCTTCTCAGTCGTGCCAAGCAATAGGACAAGAGGCAGAAACTGATACACGGGAAGTTCCACCTGAACTTGAGGAAGAACTTTGCTGCGCAGGGGACCAATCACTGGCACAGTTTGCCCAGAGAGGGTGTGGAGTCTCCCTTACTGATGATATTCAAGATATTCAACCATCCAGACACAATCCTGTGCCATGTGCTCTGGGATGACTCTGCTTGAGCAGGGAGGTTGGACCAGATGACCCACTGTGGTCCCTTCAAACCTGACCCATTCTGTGACTCTGTAACAGACTTAGTGCAGCATGGGTATAAAAATGTGTGCAAGGATAATACCCATTAGGGACAAAGGGCTGAGGAGAAACAGAGGAATAAATGTTAAAAAAATTGATGTAATTTTATTTTTAAGAGCCTCTCATTTCTCACATCTAACATTTGAGGTCAGTTGAATACAAAGGCAAAGGCAATTTAGTTATTTGCCTGTTCGTACAAGGGGTAATTTGAAGCAATCAAGCAGTGCTGAGAATAACTACTACGTTCATGGAGAGATTGTCCACAACCATGTGCAAAAGGGTATTTATGAAGTTACTCTCAATTATAGCTTGTGTGTGTGAGTAGGAATTTTTTTCTAATTTGTAGAGGGTTCCATAAGTTCAGAGATCCTTCTTATTTCCAGATGTCATGCTAATTACGATCTGCTAAGTGAAGGAGATGTCTTATTTTCAAGAGCTGTTGAAGGAAACAGTTATATCTATGTGGCTCCTACCCAGTAGTTTTGTCTTTGGGCATGTTAATTGGATCAGAGCCCAAACCAGTAGACCTGCTTTTCTGAATATCAACCGAACAAGGAATCCAAGGGTATAGCTGATTTTACATATGTAAGTATATTGATGAAATCTGCTCATATTTTTGAAGCTAGACAGGTACTACAATTACTTACATGAAACAAATTTTTTAATGACGATGGACTGAGACTAGACCTTAGAAGAAAGACTTGGGGGTGTTTGTGGATGAAAAACTCAGTATCATTCAACTTTGTGCACTTGCAGCCCAGAAAACCAACTGCAGCCTGAGCTGCATCCAAAGCAGCATGGCCAGCAGGGCAAGGGAAGGGATTCTAGCCCTCTGCTCCGCCCTGGTGAGACCCCACCTGGAACACTGCATCCAGCTCTGGGGTCTCCAACAGAAGAAAGACCTGGTCCCACTGGAATAGATCTAGACAAGAGCTACTAATTTGTTCAGAGGCCTGGAGCACACCTCCTGCCAGAGAGAAGAGTACACTCTGGGAAGATCTTACACTAGCCTTCAAGTACCTAAAGGGGGCCTACAGGAAGGCTGGCGAGGGACTGTTCACAAAGGCATTTAGTAAAAGTACAAGGGGGAATGGCCTTAAGGTGAAGGAGGGTAGGCTGAGATTAGACATTAGGAAGAAATTCTTTACTGTGAAAGTGGTGAGGCATCGGAACAGGTTACCCAGAGAAGTTGTGGGTTATCCATCCCTAGAAACGTTCAAGATCAGGCTGGATTGGGCTTTGAGCAACCTAGTCTGGTGGAGGGTGCCCCTGCCCATGGAAGGGCGAATTGGAACCAGATGATCTTATAATCCCTTCCAACTCTAACCATTCTATGATTCTAATTAAAGTTTAATGTTCATTTAAGTATCCTACCACAGACAATTCAAAACGTTACCTGGATGGTTCACGGCACTTCTGCAGACCCCAGATACTTCTTATCTGCTAGCTAGGTAGTAGAAGAATACTTATTTTGCAACTGCCTTATTTTGCAGCTGAAAATATCTCTGCATTGGACAGCAAACACAGTTTCTCTGTTTTAGTGATTACCGAAATCATTAAAATGTTGCCGTAAGAATGAACAATGCTACTTGCATCAAATGTAGGATAGCACTGAAATCAAATGAAAACTGTGATGTGTGTTAATGGAAATAAAAACTGGGTTATAGAAAGGAAGATGTCCTCAATATGATTTGGTAAAACACAGGGCAGTAGAGCAGAGCAGAGGGACTTCTGAGTGTGCACGGAAGCAATCAGCATGAAGCAGTTGTGGAGAACGTTCGATGCCAATGGGGATTTCTAGCATGGACAGAAAAAATGCACATGAGATCAGGAAACATGATGGCACAGCAGAGAGCTGGGGAGAAATGTGGAAATGCTCAGAAGAGCCACAGTGCATGAAGACCTATGCATCTACCTCTGCATCATGAACCACATTCCTCCTTTCTGGGAAAACTAACAGTGAGTTCCATCTCACAGCATCATCCATCAGACATCAAAGAAAAACACGACTGAAATGTATGATCACAAAATAAAATAAAATAGCAATTCTAGCACTTAAAGAGTACTGACACTTAATACCTGTAACTGCATTCAAAACAATAGACTCTGTGCAGCCACACATTCAGGGCGCACTTGATCATAAAGATCAGAGAAGCAATGTCAAAAAAGATGAAGCCTTCCAGAGGACTTTGTAAGCAAGCCTGATGAAAGATGACTGTCTGATAGCTATGTGAAAGATTTAAGCCTCAAATTTATTTGAGCAATGCACAGAGGTACACTGCGGTGGAAGCTCCACTCTTCCCTAGATGGTAGGAAACAGAAGCTACAGTATGCTGAAAGGACTATGCATACTTGAAACTCACATAGATATAGATCTCGATATAGATATAGACATGTAAAACCACCATTATCATGAGGAGTTACTCTCAGCTCTGCTCACAAAAAGGGAAGCATAGAGCTACCTGGCCTTCTCTTTACACATCATAAATTTTGCCACTGGAGAACCACAGCCTGAAGAAGAATCACTAAAGTGCCCTTCTGGAGAACAGTATCTATGAGGAGATATCACCAAGAAGCAGCTACCTTCCTAACAGGCATATTTCTTTTTTTGTTTTCTAGGAGAAATATATTCTTAGCATTCGCAGTAGTACTTTTTCAAAGACAGGTTATATAAAGCGATACAACACACACACACACAGAGGCACGCAAAAATAAAATATGAATGACTCACTGCACTTATGCAAACTAAGTTGTGTAAGCCTGTTTTTCTCAACTCTTAAAAAACCCCAAAACAGCACATACACAACTCTACAAAATGAGCTGAAATGCTCAGTTATGAAAGCTAAAATTGTTGAATAAAAGCAGAACTCCCTCAGCTTCTCAGGGTCCTTCACACCCACATCTGGTATAGTGTTTACCAACGGATAAAAATAGAAAGTTGAAACTTAACAGACCCTAACATTTATCACAGTATTTAAGAATCAAAACAGAAAACATCTGAGAAGTGGCATTCACTTCTCAGGCAAAAGAAACTTAAAGAGGGAAAGATCAACAGCTGCATTTTGAAAGGGATCCAGTTAACTCTCGCTGAAATACTACCCTCTAGGTACTTAGCAAGAACAAGCTAGAAAGAAAATAATCAACTGTACTTCTTCATGTCAACAGGTAGGTAATTCTAATGTAACCTGAAAAGGATTTAATCTTTTAAAGAAATCTTGCAGAATTTCCTCTAAACCATTACATTCAACTCCTTGTTGGCAGTCCTGACATCACAGAACTCGGTTTCTTTAGACATGTACAAAATGCATTTTTCTTGCAAAAGAGTAGGTTATTTTCTTATCTGCCAGAACCAGCAGCTGGCAGCATGAATGGCAGAGGTGGGACATGAGCACATGGGTCACTGTTCAGGGGTTCAATAACCATTATCTGTCCCACGTGCAAGGTATCCCTGATCAGCCCATAAAGCAATAGCTGTTCAATTGCAGATTTGGAAAAGTTTGGCACATCAACCTTGAGAGCTGCCAAATGCTTTTGAACAGATAGGCCACAACGTTTAGATAAAATAAGCCCTGAATTAAGGAAGGTGTAGCATGAAATGAACCTTCTAATGTATTCTCAGAAGTGTGATCCAAAATAATCTAAGAGAGCGTTTGCAAATAATCCTTTTAATTGCAGTAGTAGCATTACTTTGGTGAATTATTCAAATCTACTGCTCATGAGAAGATACCAGGCTAGAAAATTGTATGAGTCAGCTAACTTACTCTTACAGGATTCTGTTCTCTCTCTCACACAGTACACAGACATATAGCACACAAGTGGGGCATGCCATTGATTAACCACTGGCTCCTATGAGCACCTGAATCTCACAGATTGGAAGGGACCTTAACATCTAGTTCCAACCTCTCTGACGTGAGCAGGGATGTCTCTCATTAGACCAGGTTGCTCAGAGTCTTGTCCAACCTGGCTGTGAACACTTCCAGGGATGGGGCATCTGCAGCTTCTCTGGACAACCTGTTCTAGAGTCTCAACCCCCTCATAGTAAAGACTTTCTTCCTAGTATCTAAACTAAACCTACTCCCTGTCAGTCAGAAGCCATTCCCCCTTGTCCTGTCACTACAGTTCCTGAAGAAGGATCCCTCTTTGGCTACCCTGCAGGTCCCCTTCAGATACTGGAATGTTGCTATGAGGTCTCCATGCAACCTTCTCTTCTCCTAGGTGAACATCACCATCTTCCTCAGCCTGTCTTCATAGGGAAGGTGCTCCATTCCCATTATCAACTTTGTGGCCTCCTCTGGATTTGCTCCAACAGTTCGATGTCCTTCTTACCTTGGGGGCACCAGAACTGCACACAATGCTCCAGGTGGGGTCTCACAAGAGCAGAGGGGAAGAATCCCCTCCTTTGACCTGCTGGTCACACCTCTTTTGATACAGTCCAGGATGTGGATGGTTTCATCAACCATCACCCCAAGTCCTTTTCCTCCGGGCTGCTCTCAATCACTTCATTCAACCTGTAGCTGTGTCTGGGATTGCCACAACCCAAGCTTAGGACCTCGCACTTTGCTTTGTTAAACTTCATGAGGTTCAGGCAGGCCCAGCTCTGAAGAGTGTCCAGATCCCTGTGGATGACATCCCTTCCTTCCCATCTCACTGCAACACACAGCTTAGTGACACTGGCAAACTTGCTGAGGGGGCACTCAATGTCAAGTCTGTGTGACTGCTCAGAGGCTGAAGCACTGCTCAGAGAAAGGGCAGGTGGCAGACCCGAGTGCACCAGTGCCTGTGCCAACGCTGAGCAGAGCTGTAGCACCAGGGCAGGCAGACCGGGAGGACCCTGGCCATGATGGGAGGGAATGCTGCACTGGCAAAGGACAGCAAAGAAGGGAACAGAGAAGGAAGACTGCAAGATGGCTCAGGAGGAACCTGAGGCAGGTTAACAAGAAATTTTAAAGGTGAGGCTGCTTTACAGAGGATACCGAGCAGGCACTAGAATAGTACATATTATCTGTAGGAAGAAAACTCTTAGCACATCTTGTGTTAGAAGCTGCAGCTCTGTCTCAGGATTCCAGCACCTCCATTCCAGCTCTGTGACTGCAGAAGAAGCCCCTGATGGCATCCTAGCCTCACAATTGAAAGAGCTGCCTGTTTTGTTTTACATGATGCATGGGACACGAGTCCTGGTTCTGTGCCCACTGCCTGTTACTTATTCAACATGACAGACACATAGAAAACAGAACAGAGTATATTTAGAGGAAATAAAAGCCTAGAATTTAAGGCCACAAGCCACAGCTCAATGGTTTTGTAAGATATCTTTAGAAAAATACCATTTTCTGTGTTGTGGTAAATTAAGAGTTTCTATTTGAAGAAAATATTGATTTTTTTAAGTACAGAGTTGGCAATTAAAAAAAAAAAGAAATCTTGCTCTCTGTCACAAGGACAATCAAAGCAACCCTGATTTTCAGAGAGCTCATGGATGACCAGACTTCAGTTTTAAATTGTTGCCAGTACATTAGCTTTGAAGTACAGGTTTCCAGCACACTGGTAACCCAGAAATGTGCCTGCACTACTGCCTCAGCCACAGAGACAGACAGCATTCAGAAACTAGTTCTGTCTGCTCTGGAAGACAGCCTAAGGCAGAATCAGCAGTTGCCCTGTCTCACTTAACACTAGGAAGGCCAAGAACAACTACATTCATGGTCTCCTCTGTTCCCAAGATGTTTCTGGTGCTAGAGCAAAAAACTGAAAAAACTGAAAACTAGCCTAGGTTTGGTTTCAGAAAAGACTCCCAGGTACCACACACTGTCAGCTGCTGCATGGCTCTGCCTTCCACTTCAAGACACTTTGGGTCAGTGCAGGGTCAGGTTGATCTGGGGGCAGTACACCATGCAAGGCAGCAGTAACACCAAGACAGTGTCTTGCTAAAGATCTATCAGTAAAACCCTGATGAAATACATTTCAATAACAAACCCATTGCAAAATATTCCATTCTAGGGAACCGGAAGAAGGACAGTTTGTACTGCTGACTGCTTTAACATGCTTTAAGCAAGTTCTGCAGGTATCAGAAACTTCTAGCACTGCAACAGAGTTTTGCATGGGTCATTTACAATACTGTGCCACACAGACCAGGTCCAGAAATTATATAATGTTGTCAGCTAGAACAGACAAACAAAAATCTTTGTATTAATGGAACTTAATCACAGAAAAATCCAGCTTGACTGATATGAACAATACTTGGTTGAGAAAGACACAAGGAGGAGCTGAAAGAAATAATGTGACACAAATCTAAGACCTATCCTCTAATCTTAACTCTATCCATTTTGTCCTGTCAGAAGTAATATAAAGTAACTTTCAGATCTTAAGATGCTTTTTAATTCTGGGGAATAAAACAAAGCAGAAGAAAGTTCCAGTCCTACCAAATTTGTCAAGTCACATAAAGTCAAATCATGCATAAGTTTTTGTATAATGCAAATTTTTCTGTGTTAGCCTTTTCAGAGAAGGAAACATTTTGAATGACTAATATAAGCCAGAATATTGTGCATGTACAATTAATACTATTTCAGTATATTTGGATTTACATTCAACTTTTGTCTTTCAATAGTGTCACAAATAACCAAACCAGCTTGTTTCCTGCATTCTGTCTTTCAAACAACATGATAGAGGACAAAGACAAAATGCCCTGTCAGACAGGGTAAAATTCAGTTTCAAAAGAATCTATTTTACTGAAATCTGCAAAAAAATACCTACTTGGGTTTCACAACTTCACCCTGACCAATGACAAGGAGTTCTAAATTCTTTGGAGTTTGGATGACTGGAGATGGAGAAGATTACATGCTGGTACTCCACAGTGCTTACACTGATAAATTAACTTTATTTTTAGGAAGTACAGACCCTACTTTCAGAAAGTACCACCACCACTACACTCAAGTTCTATTTTTAGGGACAGGCAAGGATCTACGAATTCAGATCAGGCAGTCATGCCACTGATTCAAGGCAAAGGTAGAGATTTTTTCCCTGTGTTCTTCACCAGTTCTTCCCAACTTCCTGGTCTTCCTTCCTTCTGAGCAGGAGGATAAAGAACAGAAGTATCATTTTATTCATTGTGAGACTATGTGAGTGCAAAGAAGCAATGATGACTGAAAAAGGAAACTGACAACAACTCAGAAATTTTGTATTACATATTTACCATGGACAAAAGCATGCTTTCTCTGAAAATGACAGTCCAGTTTCCAGATTATGCACTGGGGTTTTGCTGAGGCTGTAATTTGAGTAAAAATGCGCTGACATCACAATTACAAATACTAAATGTTAAAAGATTGACTGGCCCAAGTCAGAAGACAGACACCCTAGCCCTGAGAAATGTCAGTCTAAGTGAAGCCCAATAACTGGAACTTAGTAACTCACACACACAAAGTCTCTGCTGTTCCAATCTAGCCAAATTAGGTAAATCAATTCCTGACCAAAAAACATCACTGCTGGGCACCCTTCTCGAGCAGAGAAGCCCAAAAGGATAATGATGGGAATTAAACTGCTCTTCCAGCCCCAGAGGCAGAGCTGTGCCACACTGGCAGAGCTGCACCACACTGGCAGAGCTGCTCCTCAAAGCTAGAATGACTCCAGTGCTGCCAGACTTGGTGATAATGGAAGATGTTGAGCTCAGCAATTATACTAGACATGTCACATATTATGTCCAAATTCATTTCCTGGTCCTAACGAGAACTGAAAAGTCAGATACAGAGGCTATCTTCTTTTCATAAAAAACATTTAAGCATGCTGCATGCATGAGGGTATGATGAGCACACAGGTATTTTTGTGACTACATTAATTACATATTAATGTCCATATGAAATAGAGACATAGTAAACATACATAAATGTAGTATGTTTTGCACGTGTATTTCACAGAATTACACATCACTCCTTTCTGTAATCATCACTTCAGTTACACACTCAGTGCACACCTGAAGAATGCTTGTGCCAGTTCTTTTGAAAATTTCAGTGCTAAATCTAAGGTATACTTAATTTTTAATGTTAATTATGCCATTCCAGATATTAAAGCCACTGATATCTGCTAAAACTATCAAACACTGTGTCTCACAGAACATTTATACTGTTTAAACAGACCTTTTATCCAAGAGGAAGAGGTACAAATGAGACCCATGTACCCAAGTACCCAAATGCACTGCACAGGATACTCTTCTTAAGAGTACTGCTAGCAGCTTAAGCAATGCCATATCACCTAGAGCTCCTTGTGGCGTTAGTGAGTTGGGCAGAGAGGCTGCAACTGGAGGAACAATGACAACAGAGAACCCATCTATAGTTTAATAAAAATTTTCTGTGAAACAGTAACATATAAGCACTGATGGGTCTATTTTTTACTGTGCTACCCTAAGCCAGTAATAGAAGTCTAGTAGCATATAGCTACAAACTGGCACAAGAACTATTTTGACCGTTTTTATAATCTGGGGAGTAAACTTTAGCTGTGAGGTCATCATAATTCCAATATAAAAGGACCTGGATAACAAAAGAAGGGCAACAGTTTGTGCAAATTCTGACTTTACAGCTATTAAATAGACACAGGCATATATGCATTGCTCTACAGACAGCTGGCATATTACATGACATTTTTTAATATACACAAGTATTTTATTCTCATTTCAAGGATGAAAACTCTGATTATATAAACAATTGCATGAAAAGGCATCATCTATTTGACTATTGAAATAGTTGACAAGTGCAGCCCTACAAGTCAGTTCAAAGAACACTGTAAGGGAAGCCTACTCAGAGGAATGGTAATGAAGTGGGCATGTGCTGGCACATCATATGTGCTATATAAGCAAGACCTCTCTCAGCTGTTGCATCTCTAGCTCCCTTCAATCACTCACAAATTAAGTCCAGCTGACTACCAGCTGCAGTTGCAACTGCAAGTTCTTTATAAAGACTTTTCTGCTAGTAGCTCTGGGTAACCTGACCAGTCCTGGAGTTTTGTTTTCTTCCTATCTGCTTATGTTTAGGGTAAGTGATGAAAGATGTGCTATACCAGGCTTGAAAAACAAACAGGTATGTACAGACATGGTACACCAAGTTACAATTTTGATCCACCTCTACCAAGTGAAAATATGTCCTGCATGGTCAGACAGATGGAAGCCCTCTGTCTTTTGAGTGGATAGTCAGTCATATATTGTCTTACATGTAGCTGAGATGTAGGGGCACCTGGAAGGAACTGCAGGAAGAAGGGTATATGGGGGCTCACAAGATAGCCATGGTTGTAGGATACAGATCAGAGGCGTGAGAAATATTTGGATGGTGCTAGCCACCACAAAATCATGCAGAACTTTTAGTTGTGCACTTCTATAATAACAACTGATGTGTTTCACAAGAAGCCTGTGTTATGTGGAAACAGGTGAATGAGCACAAGCACACACTATTTCCCAGCACTGCCCTGCAAAAGCAGTACTTACTACTTTTCTTTGAATTAGAAAGCTTCAAGATGGCATACAGGAATTAAGTCCTGTCATCCCGGGGTGAAGTATCAGTCTTTTTTGCACATGCAATGCAACAGCAAGCTCAGAAATACCTTGTGTATCCTGATTGCCAGTGTCACCTGTTAAGCTCTAGGCCGAATCTGCATACCATAAAGACCCCTTTCTCAACAGACAGAGTCCAGCTGGAGGAGAAAGATGGCAGCAGAGCACACATTTGCTCCCAAGTCGCCTTACGACACCTGACCAAGAAGGGACTTCCTGACCTGTGAGGGGAATTCCTCTGACTAACAGTGAAGTTTCCATTCCACCAAGCTAACTCCCCTGTTCCAGCTCAGCAGGTGAGAATTTAAGGCAGTGGAACTATGAAGAGGAGATTGAGGACAGCGTCCCCTTGTCTGTCATCCAGAGCCTGGTTTGTCCTCTGAGAACACTCCCTCCTGCTGGTGTTCCATGAAAGGGATAGAAGGTCCCAAGAATGGCAGAGGATAAAGGGTCCCAAGAAGGATAGAGAGATAGAAGATCCCAAGTACCACTTGCAGGGTTTTTTTTTTTTTTGGTTTGGTTTTCTTGGGGTTGATTTTTTAGTTTCATTGTATTAATCTAGAATTCAGGACAGCAGAATAAAAAGCCCTAAAAGGGACTTTGAAAAATTATTTTTCAGACCAGACGCATATTTTAACTTAAAAATCTTGAGGGTCCATTGCCACAATGTGCTACATCTCCCACTGGTACACCAGCCATCACTGTTGTTTTCTTGCAGAGTTCCTTGCACTTTGCAGATAGTCTTTTGTATTTCATATTTCATCCAATTAAGATCATAGAATCATAAAATATGCTGAGCTGGAAGGGATTGATCCCATCAGGATCATCAAGTCCAGCTCCTGGCCCTGTGTAGGACACCCCAAGAATAAATCACACCATGTGCATTGAAAGCATGGTCCAAAAACTTCTTGAACTCAGATAGGCTTGGTGCTGTGACCACTTCTCTAGGAAGCCAAGATACTGAGAAATAAGCCCTATTCTATAAAAGAATCAGGCCTCAGTGTGTATAAAACCCAGTATTTTGCAAATCCTAAGCTCAAGCAAATTCTGACTCCCAGAGACAGGAAAAGAACTATGTACCACATTACAATCCTCAGAACTAAAAAACCCAAAATGCTCAGTCCTAGTCTGTCCATGAAAGCACCTGAGCCCTTACAGGGTTGTGTTGGATTTTGCACTCCAGAATAACTTAAAAACTGTCTCGATCAAGCTGATTAGACACCTCATTCATGCCCAAGCTCTTGTCTTAAAACACAGAAACCAAGTATTCCTCCAATCAACCCCTGAAGAGGTTGAGTCTGACACATATGTCAGCGTACATCTACTTTGGGTCATTGGGTCAGGCTGATGTGAAAAAATAATAGCCACCACTTTCCTCCCTTTCTTTTTCAGCACAGCTGCAAGTGGTATGGGTTTTACCCTGGATATGGGATAATCATAAGTCATTGCCTCTTTTCCTGAAGAGCTACAGGTCTTCATCTCACAGGAAAGCATCCTGAGTGCTGCCTCAGCCTAGAGGGCCGAATCTTCAAAACCACTGAAATTGCACTACTGACCAGCAAATTAGTGGTATGGATGCAGGATATGCATGAACAGGTGTTGAAAAAAATGAGCCTACATGGGCAGGAAACTGGGACACCCACTGGAGGGTGGAGAGTTCTCCATTTTGGTCACTAAATGAAGTATGGAAGCAATCATACGAGCAGGAACAAGAACACAGATCTTCTTCTCTCCAGTAATAAAAAAAAAAAAAAAAAAAAAAAAAACCACCAAAATTTTATACACTGAAAAGATCTCCAGCATGGAAAGGCACAGGCAGCAGCCAAGTAATTGTACTACTGCCTTACAGCAAGAAACAAGTATGGATTTGAATAGAGGAGAAAGGTAACTGAATTAATTTGTATCAGAAGCCAGCAATCCATTGCAGCCTAGAGAATGCAGAAGTTTAACACCAGTGTCTGGATTCCACTTGGAGACCCAAATATCTGCTGTTCACTAAAGTCCTCTGACCACACCTATAACTATCTTTCACACAGCTGCTTTCCCTCCAAAAGAGCTGCTTTCCCCTCAACTTAAGTGGTCAACATCAGCCCAATGAGCTCATTATAATCAACCACGCTGGTACTTCCTGCATAGCTTCTGACATTCTTGTCTGTTGAAACTCCTCTGACCTCGGGGCTGTATCCCACGGATCCTGCTTTAATCCACCCCTACGTTTTTCCATAATAAGGTTCATATACCCCTACATGACAAATACAAGCACACATACAGACAATGTTTTAAATAATTAGTAGTTTTCCCTTAAGGGTAAAAATGTTCTGTAATAGTATTTCTTCTTGTTATGAAATAATGTAAACGATCTTGGTGTGGTAATATTTTGTAATATGTCTGTGTTATGCAATTAAGGCTTTAGGATTCAGACGACTTACATGCACCTGGAGATACTGACAGATGCTGGAGACTTGGAGCTGTTGAAAAGCACTTACATATCCTTGTGCTTATATAGATACAAACATAAACACACAAAACAACATACCCATCATCAGTCTACATCCTTTTACAAAAAGTACTAGGTACAATAAGGTCTGTGTAGTTTAATTTCTGCTCATTTCCTGTTCTCTTCAAATGAAGACCACTTTGTAAACCTTAAAACCCAATATTTGTCCTTCCTTTTTAGGGAGGTAGATCTCCTGCTTTGTCTTCTGCTGAGACATGTAAACCCTGTTGACTTCAGCTAGGCCAGGGCAACTCAATATCCGCAACTTTGATTCTTTTCCTCAGTTTTCAAATCAGCTTGAAGAGAAAAATGTAGGAACTTGCCAAATGTTCATGTTTGCAAAGCAAATCCTACTGCCAAGAACATAATAATTTGTTTAGTGACTTCTTTCCTTCTTCTAAGATCATCATTGGGTTAAGGTGATGTGAATGACAATGTTCATATGAAAAACAGTTTCACACTTCATCTTCCTCTTTCTTTAATTCCAACAAAGACAGTGGCTGACTGCATAACCAAGTTTATCTCAAAATCATTGCAGACCATGTGGTTGTGCCTAGGGAAGTTAACCCTCAGGGGAGTTAAGCATCAGACTGCTGGTTGCCTCAGCACAAGCATCACAGTAAATCACATGCCTGTCGTGGCAGCATCAGGCATTTTTTCACACTTTCCATCATCCCACAGATTCTCTCATCTCAGGATTGTGGGATAGCAAATCTGTGTAGGAAAGGTAAGCTTTTAATACTCACCAAAGAGTTGGTGTGAGAAGAGAATTAATTTGTTACTGCAGGGAAAGACAACAAATATTAATGTTTGGGGGATAAGGAAGATGATAAGAAGGTTCAGAATCAGTCTTAGAAGATAATACTGAGATAATGAGAATTGGGGAAAAAAGTGTCAAGCCTGTGCAAGATTAAAAGGTAGAGAAGGGTTTTCTTAAAAAACAAAATTTTATTAGTTCACCACTCTAAAAAGAAATTAGACTGTTTCCATGTGGTTTACTTCTCCCTTCTCTAACTCACAGTCTGTCCCACCCAGACCTAGGGTTCTGTGCAGGGCCAGATCCAGGTCAGGCCACAGCGTGATTCTACCGCGTGAGCAAACTCACAGATGTGTGTGGCACCAATTACTGCACAGTTATAAATCTGAAACACAGAGCAACAAACCAACACCAAAGTATCTATACGTATACCTTACCAGATAAGACCATTCCCTGAAATGGTCTGTAATCTACAGCCACTTGCATGACACTTGCACACTTTGCTGATGTCATGCATGTACAGTCTACCTGTCCTAGTAGCAAGCAGCATCAGGTTCCTGTAGGTAGGAGATCATACTGCACTGTACACTCACTGCTGGGCATTGTGAGATGGATCTGAAAGCTGAAGCCATAGGTCAAGGCATAGTTCAGGGTCTTCAGCACACAGGAGGTAGGTGTACTCTTCAGCACACTACAAGAGAATGTGTATCAGAGGTTCCCTTCCCACCTTTCGTTTACATGACAGCTTGCATGCTCTAGAGCTTCTCTCCAGGAGTACTTCAGTCAATTTGGTTTCCAGCCCAATGGATTCCACATCGCAGTCCACGGCTGCCAATATTACTGATAATATACCTACAGAGAGACAGCTTTTCCAAGTGAACATTGCAAGTGAAGTTCAGGGACCATGAAGGAAGGTCTCCTATGGAGCATATGCTGAACTCTGACAAGAAGTGCCACACTGCTTGCTGTAAGCATGTAACTTACGTGTGAATGAAGACCAAACTATGGACCCTTCTCAGAAGTCAATGGAAAGGAGTTGATGCTGTCAGCAAGGATGATCTAGCATGATTACTTCTCTCTGAGCACCTCCAGATAGGAAGTGAGCATCCATAGCACTTAATCAGCAAGATCAAGTATTAATTTGGGGAATTATTGATCTTGCCAATCTCCAAAAAAGAGTAATTCTTAATACTTCACAGGATTTGACTCTAAGGAGCTGATACAAATGCTGCCAGACAAAGTATTTTGCACTGAGACCACCAAAATGAAATACCTACCTTAGAGAGCTGGTTTTGGTTCAGCTTTCTGCATCCATCATTTTAGAATACATTCTTGTGCTACAGAGATAACAGATACCATATTCTTTTACTTGAACCCTAATATGTCGTCCTTATGCCAAGAGTTATGCCAACATCAACTAATACTGAAAATACTGTACTGTCAGTCTCTCATTATGTCAGTCATCTGTAGGTGCACAGGGAATCCAAAAGTCTTATTCCTTTCCCATTCAATAACTTTGTCAAACCACACTTTTAATACAAGAAAAGTATTAAATTGTAAGGCAAACATAAGAGCCCTATTTGACTCAAATGCATCACCAGTGCTTTTTTTTTTCTGCATGAATAACTGTAACTCTCATTTTCATGTTGGTAATTACAGAAAATGGGCTGATTTTTAATGTCTGTTCCAGCAGAGCTGATGATGTTGATTTCAGACTGATTCAGACTTTAAAGTCTAATTCATGCAGTTGATCCACAACATTAACCGGCGTGTAGGTTTCATCAATTTGATAAAGTGTCTTTTATAACAACAGATGGTAATTTTTTGATACGTAAAGCTTTAAATGGACTCTGTTACAAAACCATTTTACATGCTTTCTTTAAAAAAAGCCCACCAACCAACCAAACGAAAACCCACCAGAAACATACAAAAATTGCTCCCCCACAGTGCTCAGATACTTTAACCCAAAGAAATTGCTGACAGATTTGTTTTCAGCCCAGCAGAGTAAAGAGCTGACAATGTTGTTTTTTTTTTTGCTGGTTATGGTAACTTAGGTCTATTTTTAGGGCTTTTTTTCTTTTTCGAAAGTACACCAAAATAGCAGTGGGCTTAAAAATCACCATCTGCTTCTAGAAATGAAATAATTCTCTGAAGAACAGATAATAGGCATAAAAAGCCTGCCCCCAACTCTTAGATCTTTCACAGCAAGACCGAAAGTCACAATTATATATTACATGTAAACATTATTTATTTCATCAAACAATACTGCAGGGTCACAACACACCTGTAAGTGTTCAATATACCTATTTAACAGTTATCACCAGCATAAACTGTTTACATTCTAGTCATGAATGATTGACTGGCAAGTGCTATTACTTTATGACTTAGAATAAAGCTGCTGATATTTACAGCACAATAAAGACTCTCCCCATTTCTTTCTTTAACTTTGATTTAGTTGAGGTGGGAAAGATTCTAATTTCTTTTTTTTTTAAATGCCCATTAGAGCTACTCTGCAATTAGCATGTTAGCGCTATTTGCAAACGCATGTAAAGAAATCTGAGCTTGTTTGCATCCAGTTGGTTTGGATCCTGCTAACAGTGGATGGCCCAGGACCGGGACACTTGTTTGCTGGCTGAAGTCTGTCAGCAGTTTCCCCATCCTCAGCATTTGTGCCTCTGACAGCTTGGATGACTGACTGCCCAATAAGACAAAACCCAGCCCCTATCTCCTATGGTCTACCCATGCATCAACAGCCTTAGAAAATAACATGGTACCATTGGTATCAGTCAGTCTTCACCCTTGTATCTTTTGAACTTTGTACAATGTAAATTCAGCTTGAAAAAGGTGGAAAAGGAGGATCCATTAATCTTCCATGAAAAGTGGTTTGATGAAAGAAAAAAGGCTCATGCTAAAGTCCACGTCCCACTTCCTTCCTGAATTAAAACTCCTGCAACTTGGTCATCACACTTTTTGTGAGGGCTCCAGACACAAATAGCACATACCCAAAGTTAGATGGCACACATCCCCTCTCCTCAGCAGGGAATACTGGGGAAGTGGGAGCAGGGATTGTATGGAAGAACGGTCAGAAGGTGGCAAAGGCCAAAGAGGAGGAGAAAACCAGTTTCACTAGTATGTGTGCTGGTGCGACAGTGTTTGCTGGTTCTGTGATTTCAGTAAAGATGACAATTTTCAAATGCAGTAATTTCAGTTTAAAACATTTCCATGTTTTGAACCACAGAAGAGCATTTATCTTTTTAGTATCATTTTCAAGAAAGGTAGCTTGGTTCATTTTTTTCCCCCCATGATTCTCTGTTAAAAAAACAATGCCTTTTTCAGAGAATAAGACTAAATCTTCTAAAATAGAAAATGAGGTAAGACACTGCAAGATACTTCAAGTGACACATAGGATGAGTTATAAACAAACAAGTGTACAAAATGAAGACATTTTGGAAGTAGTAGTATTTAACAAGTACCATTTCTAACAGATTTTTCTTATTGTAGTTATTTAATATCAAAGTTCACAACAGCAGCAGTTCAGAAAAGATGTCCATAATTCATATTTATACTTGGTGGAATCAGAATTTTTGTGAAATGAATTGTCTAACATCTAGAAGACCTCCTAGTGACCACTGTAGCAACAGTATTTAGGCTAACTTTTTGACAAAAACAGAGCAGAAAAATCATGGAGAAACATATGCTTTGTTGGTATATCCTGCTTTGGCAGGGACAGGAATTCTTCGAAGTAATGTGCAAGAGTCATCTATTTCTAGTAAACAATTAAGAAATATTTTATTTGTGAGTGAAATTTGTTCTTATTTTTTTCTGAGTCAGTAGGCAGTAACTAAAGAAAGGAGCTTTTCCAAGAAAGGGAAGAAAAAGTAATTAAGGGAAGCAGAGAGTTTTAAAAAACTTTAGTGTTCCTCGGACATTTTCAAAGGGGACCCTCTTTACTGAAGAACACTTGCAGAAAAAAAAGAAAGAACAGACTATGAATAGCCAAGATTCCTAGTGATCTCACTGGGAATTACACATTTATTTGGAAAGCATTAAAGGAATAAGATTACAGAAGCAAGACCTGATCCAAATTCCATTATGTAAATGGAAAAAGAAAATTTTGTTGTCTTAAAAGGAAATTGAATTGAGCTTTTAGTTCCCAGTTAATGAGATATAGTAAATGTTGAGAATTGCAAGGGAAGTGATAAGGAGCAATGCCATTTTGGGTTGGGTTAGTATTTTTCATATTAAATACTTATTTAGGTTGTGATTTACTCCAGATTTATCATCATAAGACTCTCCCTCCTACTGACTACATCTATCTAAAGTGGCATTCAGATACAATAGAAATGGGGCATATCACAGTTTCTAAACGTTTCATTAGAGCCTATGGGTGAGGAAAGAAACCTATTTAACCTGCATAGGATCCATTGCTTATTCCAGACAATTTACTCCTTTCTTCAATAGCACACAGTTATTGCTGGTTCTAATGGTATTACTTGGTTTGAAACAAACACTTCATAGGTTCGTCTTTCTTTTACACTTGGGACACTTTTGAGATTTGTTCCATTCCACTAAGGTTGCTTTTGTTAGTGCACAGAATCACCTCAATGGGTGCCAACGCTGCAAGATGATCTCAGAAACAGGTTCTCCCACCACTGCTAAGTAACACTTGAGCCAGCTGGGCTTGTACTCTGCACACATGTCCTAGAACCTGAACCCAGCTCCAGTATAAAGGATTAATCTTTTGTGCTGCAAGGTTCTCAAAACTCTCAGCTTTTGCTGGACCCAGAATAAGTTCAAGGCACTCAGCAACTGAGTTTGCACAGCAGGACTGTTCTAGCAGCTTATCAGAGGCATGAGACTTTTTGTTTCTTCTCTGAAGTTATAGGTACACATAGGGACTACAAATAATGTGAATTTCAAGAGAGAAATTGATCCAATTTGATCTATTTTTCTCTAAAATTAATAAATTCAGGCCATGTATAAACTATCCAGTCATATCCTGTAAAAGTTTAAACAGTGAAACCACAAGGGAAAATAAACTAACATCTCTTCCCTTTTTATCTTAAAAGTGTCTGAAATGAATTGGTTGCTAAAGAAACCTGATATAATTGTGACAGAGTGTTTTGAAACCCTTAGTGGAGTTCATCTGAAACCTCAGCATAACAAGTGGCCTCTTATCTGCGTACTATTCCAGGAAGAAATGCATGGCATTTCGTCATCACAGCTGAAAGAGTAGCTGGCTCTGCACGTAGGCTAGGCGAGAATAAGAGCCCTCAGCTATAATGAGGGCACGCTGGTAGCTAATGCTTAGTCAGAGGCCATTTCCTTCAGCCTTTGCTACTGCTTGTAGGAGTTGGAATGCAGGAAAAGGCAAAAACTAAAGTGAACATAATGAAGGTCAATGTTTACCTTCTTTCTCTACTTTTTCTCAATGAAGATTAATTCTGAAGAAATGGCATACATGCATTAATGTGGTGACACCCTAAACCATGACCCCTATTACAAAGACTTTAAGTAGCTTTATTTAATGTGGCAGTTCATGAGCAGAATTACTTACAGGAGACAGAATCATAAAAAAGCAGATGTCTTTTTTTTTTTTTAGTCTGACATTTAAAGGCAAATTAGTAAGTGGGAGTTTAATATAGATATTTCCTTGTGAACACTGATCTTGAATTTCCAAGCAGGCAAACCGACTTTCTCCTTAATAAAGCTGTTGAAACATAAATATCTTGTAGCAATTACTTCAAAACCAGGGATGAATCTTCATATGTGAGGGAATATGGTAAGGAACATTTCTTTTTATAGGCTTTTCCTCTTCTGTACATCCTGAAGATGATAATATGAGTGATGTACTGTCATGATGCTTTTTAACATAGGAATATGCATAATTTGAACACGGAATGATTAATCAACAGAATATGAAAATGTTAAGTGTGAATGTGTAGCAATGTTCAGGCTGTAAGTTTGTAAGATGCTTCATTCGGAATCACATTTTGCTTTTTTACTCTGCCTGCAGAAACATCGGCAATTATTGTGAATTTAATGTGCTATAACTCTGCTAATTCAAGCATACAACTGTATGTACTGTACTACTGAACACACTGGACTGAGTCATTTTACATACATGCAGTTGCTGGTCTAAATAAGGGCTAGAATCGACTTGTTCTGTTTAACTCACTGGCTGAACACTGAAAATACTTGGCACAGATTTTTCTCAGGAAATTCAAACTTACACAAGCAGAGGAAAAACATTGCAAATGAGATGCTGCTGTGTGCAAAAATTCATCTTGGGTAAAACTTTAAACCCTAGAAATAAATCTTGTTTTCAGTTCTCACAAATAGGCTTTTCTAGTCAACTCTGAAGGTTTAAAGCAGTTGTTAATCAAATACTGTACACAGTACCAAGCAGGAAAGTGTTCAGTTATTTCTGAAACACGTTATTTTGAGGCTGTGTTTGAATCTTCCATATTTATGTGATGAGAGTTATGTCACAAAGTTAATCATTCCCAGGATGCTAGCATTCGGGGTAATGAGAAACTTCTTGTGCAAGCAGTCATTAATCAGTGAGTCTAACATTGCATAATGCTTTCTGAAGCATGTGTTATGTGATCAGAGTACAAGGCTGCATAATATAGCAAAGTGTTTATGCCATATGCTGACCTTTTCTAAAGCAGAAATGGAGCCATGTGATGTGCCGCTCCTGCCAGCATTTGCTTATTGCCAATAATTAAGTTTGATGATATGAAGAAACACAAACTTGTATTGCTTTAGAGTTCTAAAAGGAAGAAGCTTTGAAGTTTTTGGCACAGTAAAGCACAAAGATAGCCAACTTGGCTTGGATACACTACCGTTGTCCATTACAGGCACCGCCCATCAAAACTGGAATCAAGTGCCCTGCTCAAGTGGTTACTGGCATTTGTGTAAATGAAAACATGTGCATCGTTACAGGACTGCTGTATTAACCAGAAGAGCATAAAGGTCACAGGAGCAAAGCAGCCAAAAGCATGCTTGGTACCTCAAATCTCAGAACATCATAATAACATTTGATGTTCTTGTGCAATAGTGCTAGTAAGCAGCTATTACTTAATCTCCTACCAGTATTACACAAAACTATACTTGCGAAATACTTCAGATAAATATGCTGTAATTATATGAAATATAAAAACATGTATAGGGCAAAATGTTTTTGTAACTCTAAACACACATACCTGTGGAGATGTGGTTTTAGTGAACTATTTTAAAAATTGAATCATGCTTTAAAAGCTTCTATGCATAACCTTAAAACTATGTGCTGGAAGAAGAGTGGACACAAGGACATACATTTTATATGCTGTGCATACACACACACACACAGAGACTGTGATCAAAAGCTCGTCCTGTACACAGCTACTTTGTGTCTGTTGGCAGAATCAGGCTACTGAGCTGGAATAACCAGCTTCCTAAAACTATTTTAGCACAGCCAACTGCAGCTATGCCACTGTTGCTCCAACATCTCCTCCCCTCTAACTTGCCAGTGTTTCCTTCTCTCTCACTGATGACAGTTTTTTCTACTTTGGAGAGCTGGTACAGACAGGGGTAGCCAATATCCATGAGTATTATCACCTGTTAACAGCAACTCAGTTCCATCATGTGACCTATGATATGGAACCAATGGCTGAAAAGGGATTTCTGATATTCCTTGCTTACACTGAGGAAGTATTTTCAAGCTTAACTAAAGAGTCCTAAAGACTAAAGCAGACCAGAAGCACAATCACAAAACTAAGACTATCTCTACACAGAGACATAGGTGTCCTCATCCAAAATTCAGAGTCTCAAAATTCCTGCTGAGATTTTGCAGCAGGAAGTGATATTAGGCAACAGCACTTAAAAAGTGCTGTATCCAAGGCCTTTTGGGATTTATGTATTATACCTTCCACACGTAAGGAGTCTGACCCATTAACCATCTTCATGTTTAGCAGACAGAAGTCTGTACAAAGGAGATGCTGGGGACGAGAGGAAAGTGAGAAGGTCTCTCGTCCTTGCTACAGCATCTATTATAAAACCAGTGTGATACTTGCTGCATGAGGGAACTGCAACACAGGCCTTACCTCTGTAAATTATTAGGTGGATGTCATTATCTCTACATCCCAATAAACTAACTTGTAGAATAAGTAATTAAAGTAGAGAAATTTCATCATGAGTAACCTGAGAGAATCCAGGGAACATGTCACTACTGTAGGAAAGTTTGGCTCAGGTCAATTAAGTGAAAGGAGAGAGCAGAAACTGAGTTGCTTTGGTGTTTCATGAGTCCTTCAACTACTGAGCAGTTATACAGATGGAAGGGCCATAGCATATCCTCTTCGCTTTTTCAAAAAAGGACTGATGTCAGATAAAATTTGTAAAATCCAAAATGAAGACAGGAATTTCATTGCACCCAAAGTGGAAAAAAACCCATGTCCAAGTGTTCATTTACAAACTAGTAACTTAGACAGAATCCTTCTTTTTATGCCATTTTTGTGGCTTCTGCTTCCTTTCATATGTTACACAGACACTCTAGGAATCACTTTTGGAGGTTATGATCTCTACCAATCTTTTGGGTACAGAACTCAGGTGCTGTAACCAATCAAGACAGAAAGATCTATTTGTGGAGCTGCTCACAAAGATGCTAGAAATGACTGTGTTGAAACGAACTGTGACTTAAGAATGCAGCCTGAACCCACCCTACAAAACCTCTTTTATATACATTCTTTCAAGACCCACTGCTTCTTAGAAGCATGCTCCCTGGCTCTCGTCTCCTTTCACCCCTACTTGGATGGGGTGGCCAAAAGATGATAACTACAGGACAAAATGAACCACACACCTTGAGGGGGTCACTAGCTGGGGATACTGACATGCATTTACAAAAATACTTCAGCTTTGAAGACAACAGTCCCAGAAGTAAAGACTTATTACACAAAAGATGCAGAGTTAAACCATTCCAAACAAGTCTACAGATGTATTATTAACATTTATATGCCATGAAAACACAACCTTCACAACTCTATCCTTACAATTATATTTTTTAACTTTGTCTTTCTAAGCTGCATGGAAGAGACACATTTTAAAAAAATTTGTACAACTGGCATCAGAATTTTTAACATACTAAAAGAATTGAGCCAAAGATGATATCACAAAGTCCCTTATGCTTAAGGAAAAATGTTAAATCAATTAGCAGTTGCCACAATAAAGAAGTAACAATTTGATGTATAAGTTCCTTACAAAAATAACAAATTTTCCATGTTCTTCTTAAAGTGGTTATATTATGCAACAAGAAAACTGCACCATATTCTCAGCTCTTTAATGTTACAAAAGCTTTATTAGCATACGCTTCAGAAATTATAATCAAAGGATAGTACTCACTAGCCAGAACTTTGAAGAGTTTATAAACATACATGTACAGACTATGCCTTAGAGGGTTAATGTACTATTTTGAACTCAAGTATTGCAATAGGAGTTAGCTTTGACACAGAATGTTCACACCCCTCTGTAATAAATTCTTTTAACATACTTCATATTTTCTTCCCATGTGAATGAATGTCCTTGGAAGAATTATCTACTAGATAAAAGCTGAAGATGCAATCTAAGTCTAGACTTATTTAAAGGGGGTAGACACTGATCTTATAATCTATGACAGTAGCTGATTAATGAGCTGCTCATGATTGCTGCAGGCCTCTCCAAACTGCAGGAGCAAATGATATTATAGGACTTGGAGGAATGTGCTATCTGAATGCCACACCTTTGTTGAAACTTAAGAACTCACTTTGACTCCTACTACATTTATTCTAGCCTTGAACACAACCAGACATATGGTAACACACGTGCATACCCTCACTACTTGCCTGCTGCTTCTGCAGCAGAATTTCTCTGCTACAGAACTCACAGTAAGTATGCCCACTTGTAACAGTCATGGTATGTGCTGGGGGGGGGGGGGGGGGGTGTCCACTGTTTTGCTGGTTGTGTTCTTGCACAAACAAATTTCAAAACTTCCTGAAGCAGAATAGTAGCATCACGTCATGAGGGATTGATTTGGTCTTGCCCAACAGTCTGGATAATTTTATTTACATGTACACACATACATATGCACATACACATACATATGTATGCATATGACATGCCAGTATACACACATATATATTATAAAGCATAATGAACACATTGTGCAAACACAGCACATTCTGCATAACTACAGAAACTTCTATTCAATTCTGTTCCAAGGCTGAAACAGAACATGATTTAAATCTATAATAAAAAAATGATTTAAATCTATAATAATCTATAATATTACTTAATCCTTAGTGATAACACAGTAATTTCTGATTACATCTTTCAAAGACTTTTCAGGAAAATTTTTCTAACTCTACTAACTTTGCTTATAAAATATCAATGTTCTTAAAGTGAAAACAACCCATACAAATTTTTAGAAGTGTTCCCTGCACATTTATGTCCGAGACTTGGAGGAAAGAGAAGCCAACAGAAAAAAAAAGGCACAAATAGGAAAAAAAGTCATTGTAATCCCACACAGTAGACAAGAGAAATTTTATTACCTTTAGCTGAAAACAACTCTTCGTTTATCTGCTTGCGATTTTTCTTTTTCTCATTTTTGGAGATAGATCTCTTCCTAAAAGTGTGCAGAAAAAGAACATCTTAACCAGATCATCATAAACTTTATCACACCTCGAGTATAGAAACTGTATCAGCCTCAGTAGACATTGAGGTCCTATAGATTTTCAGCAGTGTCATTAGGTTCAAGAACATTCCACAAGTGAGACATGAAAGCACATCTTATTCAGTGTACACCACTCAAATTAACAATGATTTTTTAAGTACATTTTTTAAAATTGTAAGTAAATCCCCTCTCTAATCTCAGCAGACACCATTTCAGGGATTTTCTTGCATGAAGAAGGAGTGAGTAGAGACTATGCAGTGATAAATTAAGATTTCAACTACTCTTTTCACTTTGCATCTATGAGTTGGGTTTCGTATGTGAAGTGACACTAGTGCCAAAACCCCTTTATTTCCTAAGTCTCCCAAATTGCAAGTAGCATGATATTCTGCCCTCTCCTGTGTTGATCTCTTCAACAAATGTGACTATGATTAAATGCATTAAAGAGCAATGACTGAGTAAAATATGAAGCAGCTGAGAATGATACAACCTGATGTTTACTATTCTAAATGCAGCTGTTTAAAAGCAGTTCTAGAGAAGCATTGATATGAACCTTAATGTAGGACGATGACTAATTTCACATAGACTGACAGAATTTCAACAATAACTGGGCACCAATGACTGCAAACGTCATAAAAAAGTTCTACAGAAAACATCTCCAAGAGCACTTAACTGTATCATTATATAACCTTAGAATAAATACAAGACACATTTTTTCATTACAGGTGAGCTACTCAAAAGCAATGAACTGACCAGAGCCATGCAGAAAAGCATGAAAACTTTATCCAGAAATGTAGTAAAACTACTAAGAATGTGAGTTACTTCAGGAATGTTGAAAATATAAACAGTTTGCTAGATTAAAGGCTAAAATTATATGTGTTATATAAAGTCACACATTAATATCTGCATGAAACTGAGAATCTCTAAGCAATTCAGTAAGTTGAACATACAAATGTTGAGAAGTTATCACCTGAAGGTAATGGACCTACCTGTGTTATAGCTTTTCAATATCCAGCTCAGTGGAGTGCAGAAGAACTCACTATCCACTTGAGCTCAGCAGGAACAGGAGAAAAAGCCGCTTATGCGTAAGGGACCATGAGATAACGTTTCAGAAAATCAGCGGAGACCAGGGCTCAGTCATCCATGAGGCATTGTGGAGAAAAGCTTGGCTTTACTAGGAACTGAAAGAGTTGTGCCCAAGTGCTTGAAGGAGGATTTGCCAGATTATAGCTTTCATAAAGAAAAGTCAGCCTTTATATGAGCATGTCTGTTACAAGTAACCCTCCTGTGGAAGCAGAGTTCTAAATTGTTATTAATTATGAGCACTGCAGCCATCATAACACGTCACTTAATAAATGAGACAGTAAGTGATTAACACATTTTTTGCTAAAATATTGTTCCTCCAGAACTACTTCAACATCACTCCAAAGTACCTTTAAAAATTGTCCTACTGATACTCACTTTGTAATAATATTCAAACTGTTGACTTCAAAGAAAGAACTCAAATTGCTATGATATGACACTATCTTCTCCTGAGAAAAGGAATACAGAGACCACTGTGACAGCAAAATTATTTTCTGAGATCAAAACTACTAGTTAAAGGCATGAATCTACACAGTCATATGCCACAGTATTTAAAGTTATTAGATGTTTTTAAATAGACATTCACAGAAGCTACTTAATCAGTGCTTGGTAGAAAAAGAAGCAGCTCAATAACCAGGCTGTATATCAAAGTTATGCAACAGAAACCCATCAGCATACACTTATTTTTTTTTTTCCTATTAACATAATTATTTCCTAGTCAGTAAAAATGAAAATGACATGTTAGCATTTCAAAAACACAAGAAAATGACCCTCTAGGCTTTATATGACTATCAAAACGAGTACTAGTACTTTATTTGCAAATTATTGTGCAAGAAATGATCGACTCAGCAAGTTTACCAGTCAACAAAGTGTGAGCTCTACCAGTTATAATCAATTTACATGTAATGATATGTCTAAATATGAATTTAAATGAGTTCTTGTCATTTCATGTTGATGAGCTGCTTTATCATCATAGATATGGACAGTGACCATAGCTAATGTTGCAGAAACAGCAAAGCATGCCCAAGTTTCATGAGCCAATGGTAACCCAGCATGAATAAATTTGTTTTCATATAAAAAGACAACCTTGGACAGCTAAGCTATGTTTATTTTCCAGTCAAATTAACAAAAACACTTTCTACGAGGTTATTTCCAGATATTTGCTGTATATGCTGCGTCCACTGCAAATACACAGTACGAATTACAAGTTTTCTTACCTTGTAACCTAGTGCATTTCTCTTTCAATGTATGAAAAGAACTCTGAGGCCACCACAAAATAACCTTTCAATATCATCCCTGTTGTATATAAATATACATTCATAAAACTTGAAAAAGGAATATTCTGGAGATTAAGATAATTCTAGGTTCTACTACAGCACATTAGTTCATATCCCTGCACAACCATCTTTATTACAATCATCAAAAATTTAAAATAACTGGGGCAAGTGAAATAAAGTTCCTTCACAGCTGACAGTGCTGATCAGATTATATGTTGGAAAAATGCATGACAAAGGCAGGTTTAACATACAAGAATGTATAATTAAAGGCTGGCCTGAAAAATGTCTTCATTTAATACAATTAAACAAATAAAATGGCAATAATTTTATCAAAAGGACACCATTAAGTGCTGAAGTGAATTTCATTTTGCTTAGAATAGTGTAAGATAAACAAAGCTTAACATTTTCTAAATTATAATCCTTTTCATTTCCCCTAGCTTTATTAATAATATAGATACTCCGGTAGAATACTCAAATATAATTTTTAGTCATATACAGAATCATTTAAATGCATATTTGGTACAATTTCTTATTTTTGGTGTTCAGTAGTTGCTTTTGTTTGGATAAAATGATATAGCAGATTTATGCTTAACATCACAGATACATTTTGTCTATGTAAAGAATTTACAGAGCTTTTTCAATTGTGGAATGGTATGTATCATACATGTGAAATTTTAAAAATGCTGCATGAATCTCTGACTTTGCCAATACACAGATCAACCATAAGAAACTGTAATGAGCATGAGCTGACACACATTTTTGTCTTCGTTTCGTACAAGTATGGACGCATTCAAAATGTTTTATCATCTGTATGATTTGCTGTTACTTTGGTGATTGTGATATTCCAGGTGCGGATGCAAAGTGCACCTTAATGGTCCTCATAGAAGTACTTTTATCCCCCTGTATTTTAAAGGCATCAGATTCTTTTATTCTCCCTTGTAGCGAGGAGGTCTCTTCTCCTTAAACGCAAGAAGGCCTTCAATTCTATCTTTTGTTGGAATAGTCTGCAATGAGCAGAGTAACAAGTCACTATCGACACCAAAAACAATACCAATGAAAATACTTGCATACAAATCCTAGTTTTTCAATGCATCCAAGATGCATCACAAAAATTATAACAAAACAGAAAAATTAAAACTATCTAGTCAGATATAGGAATGTATCAGACACCTCAAGGGCATGACATAAGGTTGATAAACAATCTGGGAGCACCTTTTCTCCAAACAGATGAGTGTAAGACATTCTTTAGGGTTTGTTTTTGAGTTTTTTTGGGGTGGGGGGATTGCATGGTTTGGGTTTCTTGGGGTTTTTTTCGGTTGGGTTCATTTCGGGGTTTTGGCAGGGAAGAAGGTTATTAACCTGATTACCACATGTCTTAAATAAGCATATAAAGCTGATGCTTCTATTTCCATCATAAAAACCTTGTCTCAAAGTCTAAGAACATACAACCTCAAACACATCATTCCCATGTTTCACTGGCAAAGAGGTTTGTCTCAATTTTTTATTGGTTGCACATATGCTATTAGTGGCACATGTTGGTGAAGTGTCCTTCGTGTTATTTCATGTTAAACCAAAACAAAGTAAAAGCAAGGCATTCCTTGGATTGGCATGGTAGTGTATGACTGGCTAGGTGTAAGGCTGGTACTGCTTCACTACCTTCACCCTAACAGTACTGGTAGGGACATATTATTGTCCTGAACTACACCTCCTTCCTTAAATTCCTTACAAAATCAGACCAAGTAGATGGAAGGTTTAAAAAAAATGCCAAAAAGTTTGCAGAAGAAATCACAGAGCACTTTCTAGTTGAATTTTCACATGTTTCGTAACAGGCACCAACAAAGCCTGTTTTCTGTGTTTTTTTCATGTAATCATATTTACATACCTGAGCATAACAAGCTTCTTCAATTGCTAAACCTGTTACTAAGTCGACCTGAGGAAAAGAATACAATAGTTTTTAAAAGATTTTTTTTTTAATTTATTATATATTATTTCCATACAGCTAACAGAAATATTGTGTTTCTACATGCTCCATACTAAAATGCTTCTGCAAAGTTCTTCTACACTACTTTAACATAGAAATGCTACGCTGACATGTGGTGAGCATGGTTAGTATTTCTGTAACAGAATCCTGATTTGGTAATACAATTAGCATGCTCATATACTCAAAAAATGTCTGTTCTTTACTATAAGTCATCAGGTTAGGTAAAAACCACTGGCTACCTGCACATTCATAATAACTGCATTTACTACAGGGGAAAAGATGAACTGCATGATTATTTAAAAATTTTTCTGAAACGATGTATCTTCAAAATGTCATACAAGAACAGGATACCATGCCACAAAATAAGCACAAATTCAAGTTTAAAAGGATTTAAAATAGAAGAAAAAAAGAGGCCAATGTCTATCCTGTATCATCACCATCTATTTTTAACACATTTAGCTTCATTCTGAGCCACCCTGAACAGCTGAAAAGGCTGATTTTTGCCCTCACTTTCTCCATCTGTCTTAAGCACCAGATGCTGCAGGATTCACTAGCTCTCCACTTGACCACCAGAAGGACTACGGCTATGCACCACAAGCAGTTTTCGAGTGGAGATAATCTATAGGGTAAGTTATCAAGGGAAGCCATGAAATCTGTGCCATGGACGTTTTGTAACAACAGCTTGGATGACCATTTGGCTTGATTGGTTTTGATAGAGTAGAACTTGTCCTGGGCCTAAAGACTGAACTAGATATGATCATTCAGAGTCCATCTAACCCTATTAACCCTAATTCTATAAACACCATTATTTTGACCTTTCAATCCACTATATCTGGTAGCCAGATAACTTAGCTTGTAGCACTTTGAGCCTTGGGTATTGAAATAAATCTCAAATTCCACCATTATTTGCTGTGGAAACCCAATAGACATACTCTTTGTGCAATGGCATCTGAGTTTGGTTCTCAGGCCACCACTTACTGGTGTTACACTTTGCTGAACTCAATTATATCACTAGTGGCTTTCGCGACTTTTAAGTAAAAAGGACAAATTCATCTTCTTGGATTCAGATGCTATACATGGTGTGATCTCCTTTCTCTTGCACCAGATTGAGCTACAAGGTGTACTGGTGCAGAGCCTAACTTTAAATATGAACAGACTTGCTGAACTCAGGATCTGTACACCTACAGTAAAACACATGTCCAGGCAGGATTTTAAATGAGCTTCAGAGCTAGGTCAATAGCGTACAAAATGGAGTGGCAATCGGAATTAAACATGAAATCAGTCTCCAGGTACAATTTTAATGCTAACCATTATTAAACTATTAAAAATAAATAATACGCCCTTCAGCCTTTAACTGTATTAGTTACTAAACACTGAGAGCTTGACAGACTTCACAGAGTATGACTTTGATCATTTTTCCCACCTGAAATCTGAAACACAATTTGTTCATAGTAGTTTATGTTTACTTTCTACTTAATAAGCAGAGTGCACTCCTGAGGTTACTAAGCCTTGTTACAGAAGTCAGCATCTCAGGAGCCTGAGATATAAAAACATTACATTTCATTCTCATTCTTTAGAAAGTTTTGACCAAATAGACTTCAAAAGACTACAAAATGACAAGCTAAAAACAGTTCTAGAAAAAGAATTTTACCACAGTACAACTGTTGCCAACCTGACTTCCAGCCTACTCTCACAGAAAGTACAAATCCTTACCTCCATTCCCTGATCGATAGCCAGTTTTGCAACTCTCATTGCTACTGGTCCCTAAAATGAGAGAAAAAGTTTATTCATGTATCATCAAAACCTGCAAGATTTTTAGTTGAACAGTCTGCACATCAATATTCTTATATTTGGACCATCTAGACTTCGGATTTTCACTAAATTTGTAGTATATAAGTCAGATTTCCTAGATTTTATCACTATAGTAGACATTTGCATCCAAACTGATAGTTCAAATATTGAGAAAAAGTAAAAGTATACTATTTTCAAAAGAACCTAATTATTGTATTTGGTTTATGTTTCAAAGGTGCTGAGTGTGTCCACATTTGCTAAGCTTCATAAATTTCTTTCAAAACAAGACTCAGAATGGCCACCTTAAGATATATCATTATAGGTCTTTGCAAGGTCAGTCCTATGTCCCTACTATCACACAATGGAGACACATGAAAATATGTGATCATGAAAAAAAATTAATTGATGCAAGCTTCAAACCTACAGTATGCTACTGCAAAGCCTACACTGGTCAAGTGATGACACTCTCCTGGGAGTGACTGAGATCCCCAGTGAGCAGAGGGATTTCCACACTCGCCTCCGATGTGCTGCAGAACAGCAAGACATCTTTGGGAATCATCTCAGTCCTGTACCTATCCATCAGCATCAGATTCTCGATGTTCAGGCCTGCTGATTTGGGAAAAGCCAAATGCTTATGAGGCAGTTCCAATAAGAAGTTGTAACCATAAATCAACCTTCCAGAACCACTGTATGTTAAAATTTTTACTGTACTTTTCATTTTTGTCTTTGAATAAGAACTATTAAATGCCATACTTAAGCTATAACATTTTACATTTCCAATGAAAAGTTTTATTCGTTACACTTGTGATCCAGCAAAGTGGTTCACTAATTATTTTATTTTTCTGCCTCCTACAAATCTTCTACCTAGGATCTTTTGCATCTCTTCTGAGGTGTTCAACAGCAACAAAGTAATCTATTATAATAATTGCTATACTAAAAAATAAAACCTGTATACCATTTTTTTTTCTTGTTTAAAAGTTGAAAGCCAGAACACAAAATGAAAACACAGACCAGATCATGACAAGATGAGGACTGATGGAGGTTTCTTCTTCACTATGAAATAAATTACCAAATAATACCGTTCAATACAAGAGAGAAAACTTCTGATTGCTTGCCACATAACTAGCACAGCTTTTTGATACATAATTTTGCGACAGTTCTCTTTAATAAAGCTGTTTCTTTTTCAGTCTTTGTATTTGGTAAAAACTAAAAACCAAAATCAAAGTAATTTGTTATACCTGAGGTAAGAATTCTTTCGCCAGAGCTAATGCTCTTCTGTATGCAGCATCCCCTGCTTCATTCTGTTCTACCACATGGCTAATCAATCCTATCGATTTTGCTTCCTCACCATCTACAATGCGTGCAGAGAAGATTAGTTCTTTAGCCAATGACACTCCAATTGTGCGAGGTAATCTTTGTGTCCCCCCTAGAGTTTGTAAAAAGAGAAAATACAACTATTAGTTTCCCATGTATTTATACCACAAATGTAGATGCCTTGTTCATTTTATGTATTTTCATTTTAAATTCCATAAACAATTACATAAACATAAAGAAATTCAAGTACTACAAAGGCATTATTAAATACCTTCTTCAGCTTTTCAGACTACATCTCAATTGAAATCAATTGCCCTGTTTCTTAGAAAGACACATAAATAACTGAAAAGAGGTACTATTAATAGAGATTCTGTTCAATTACAGAGAAATTACCTTACTCGTATCAGCCAAAAGCCAAACAAAAACTACTTGACAGTAATTAACATATCCAAACCCTCTGCTTCTTTTTATCACTATATATTTTTATGATATAAATCACCACTTTCAAAGAACTATACTTAAAAAGAATATCTACCTTAACAAGATTGTAGTCCATTCTAAAATTTGCACCTTAGGGACCATATTTACATATAAACTAAACTGAAAGCACTACTAGACAAGGTCTTTAAAAAGCCATGGTTTTGTCTTGTCTTACTCCTGGCATTATTGTAGCAACCTTTAAACATGATTATAAAAACTAGAGAAGAATAATGGCAGGTTTAGATCAGCAGAAAAAGGCATCTAACTTTACAACAGTTAGCTGTCCTTACCACATTAAAAACTTCTTTGACTTATCAGCATTTGCAGAAGGTCAATAAGCAGTGACTACATTAACCAGACATGAAAATGGCTTAGCTACACTAAGAACTAACTTTTGAGAACTAACAATGAGAGTGTGGGAATAATCATTAGCAAAATGGAAGATGTAGACTCAAACCACAGAAGCACACGTTTATGAATTGAAACAGTGGCAATGGCCTTTATCTCTGGAAGGTGGTAAGTCTGTCAGCGGTGGGACCACAACGGCCCCCTGGGAGGATGAGCCTTAAGGGGCCTACGTTAGGGCGAGCCCTCCCAGAAGGCTTTGTGTTAATTATGTTGATTATGTTAATGTACCTCAGTTCTGTTCTCCTCATTGGCCCGTTGGCCTCCCTACCCCTCTTTACCCTACACACCTCCCCTCTGTAAAGTTCTCCCCTCTTTGTTCCCCCACTGGTCTGTGTCCCACAGCTCCTCCCTCCGTGTTCCCCCATTGGTCTCTGGACCCTAGCCCCACCTATGCTCCACCCCTGTACCCTCCAACCATTGGTCCCTGATGCTCTCTCCTCCCCTATCTGGCCCCCCTATAAAATCTTGGACCCTCCATTGTTCCCTTTTCTTTGTCCCTGCAACTCTTCACTTGTGAGCCTTCAATAAACCTCGCTTGTGGAACTGGAACCCTACACAAAAAACCCTTCCCTGCTCCTTGTCATCAACTGCTCTGTGGATTTCAACCTACCTGGTGTGTGTGCGTGAGTGCATGTGTAAGGTGGCCTGCCGAGCAGCTCCTTTGCTGGAGGCGCTTCTGGAAGGTTGCGGCACCCCACCATCCACCCCTCCCCAACATTTATCCAGAAGAAAGTATTTTGAAAATCACAAGGTCTACCATTTTGATATGGATCTGAAACAAATACTCAGTTTATACAAACAGTCTGTAAGCAAAAATTTCTTTCCAAATAGTTATTTCTGCAAGAACATGCTATATGTATATAGCAAGAGGAATATTTACAGGAGTTGTTCAAAGAGAGGAGGTACAACCTGTGCAAATGTGTGTTCAACTAACAAAATATATTATTTCTACTGCATAACGGTGGACTAAGCCATCAGTATTTCAAGCCATTCAGTTCTCTTACTGGTGTTTCCTGAAAATACTTTCAATACATTTCTGAGATAAATAAACTGACGGGAAACAAACTAGAAGTTTTTGTGATTTAAAGATTCAGCTTTCAACTACTGTTTTTTTCTGAACCACAAGCTTCAGTACTAGTGTATTCCTTTCCATAAAAAGAGATCTGCCTTTGAACACCTTACGTAATACCAAATTGCAGAAGGTTTGGAGGATTTCTGCCTTATGCCTTTCTAGAATATTAGAAGATGATGATCTATAACAAAAACTGAGATATATTTTCCAGGCAAAAACTGGAGGAATGAAAAAAATTATTATAATGTTTAAAATAAAATTTGTAGAACAAAAACATTAGTAAATACAAATAATGTGATATTCTCTACAATCCTACAATGCTTGAGAAGATTTTAGCAAGACTGTCCTAATGGTCAAGGGCAACAGGCAACAGCAAGAGGAATTCCTGTTCAACAAATTCTGCTAGTTTTCTACGGCTAAACCAGTGATAGTGCTAGGGGTAAAATTCTGCTAACAGCACAATTTAGAGACATTTTTCTGAAAGGGGCAAGGGATGCACATACCCTAAAGTAACCCCACACCAGAACCCAAAAAACACTACAAACCCCAAAGCATAAGCCTTCCCTTCAGCCTTGGCTTGCCTCAGTAGTGACATTCATGGAGAATGACTAAAGCTGTATCTATCAAATTTATACCAGACCTACATGCCAGAAAAATGTGAGCTGTGTTTTCAAGAAACTCGCTGCTTCTGATACTGAGCTGTACCACCACCATAAACAAACATTTATGAGGTTTTTTATTTAAATAGTGAACATCCAATTTCTCACTCAAATAAGCTGTCACACTAATCAACATCTATTCTTACACACATTTTAAGCACACATTGGAACACAGCAAATGTCTACCTAATTCTCCTTAAGAATATTTTAGTCACAAATTATTCCTTTCACCACAGCCATGGAATCTAGAAAAGCATCCAGTTTGGCTTTTGATTAAAGAAAACTATTTGTCTAAATCATAAGACCTGAAACTATATAAGGCTGAATTTACTGACTCTGCATCTTCTGCTTCTTTCTTGCACGTGTTCCTAGTATTTTTCTTTACTTAATTATCTGTCCCTTCCTTTACTGTTTTATCTCTTCTATTACTGCTTTACCAGGAAATGCTGAAAACAAAGTTTCATTGAGCAACAATATTTCATAACTTTGACCCAACAATGGATATGTTTAAGCATGAAATAGTGTTTATAGATTAAAAAAACTGTTCTTGCCAGTGTCTTACACAATAATGATTAAAGAGAAAAAAAAAGCAGACTACAGTCGTTTGGCTGCCTCCTACACTGAAAAGCCATTAAGCAGAGGAGCATACTCTTTGATTAATATTTACAGAACAGAAGCCAACAGTTCACTGCATCAATCACATATATTCAGTAGTAGGGGTAAGATATATGCGCACACAAAAGCTGTAAGACCAAATTAATCAAACACAAACAACACACTAAAATACATCCAACACACCAAAGTTGCATCCATTTATGAAGAAAAGACAGAGTATGCTGCAGATAGATGTTCTGTTTTGGTAATACACAAAGAACACATAATGTCTGCCAACTATAATCAGAGCTAAAGGAAGTAACACCCAGTCTTCAAAGACGTTACTTAACCAAGGCATTTCATCTAAATGTAGTGCAGAATTTGATGGGAGAATAGTTGTTTCATCTTCACAAATATAATGACATGTTATTTCAAGAACTAGTGATCTGGTATTACTGTGTTGATAAATGTATTTAACATACAGTTGCAGTGGTAATGTGTTACCTGAAATGGTATATAATCAATGTTGTAATAATTGTAAATAGCATTTTCAGATGACACTAATTCATATTTAAAGTTTGTTTACAGAGAAAAGACACAGTTAACAAAAGACTGCTAATTTCTGGTACAAAAACTGTTAAACAGAGGTTTTTTTAAATTTAACAAATAGTTGATTTTGTATGAATATTTATTTACAGTCAGTAATTCATCAATTACAAAATATGTACACAACTGGTTTGAATTAAGGGAATTACGTGATAAATGCCCAAGAGTATATCCAACAAGATGAAGCAACTAGCTTACTGGAAATAGATTCATCATTCTGGCAGAGAATATCTACAGTCAGTAGTTTCTCATAGCTGACGGCACTGTCAAAACATATTGGAAAAAATAATGTTCTGACAAAAAAAATCCGAACTTTAATGCAGTAATAATCCTGTTTATTAAGTCAAGTAAAAACCAGTCTTCCTATCCTAATCCTATCCTATCCTAGCCTAGCCTAGCCTATCCCATCCTATCCTATCCTATCTTAAATTTGATTCACACTGGATTAATTTAACCAATTTAACAGGTTTCTAGCTTTCTTCTTTTAAAGAGTACTGTGCACGGCTTACATTTTATTAATAATCAATGGTGAAACCAAAGCCTGTCATCCACAAACCTTCTAATTATTCAAGTAAAATGTATGCTTGTGATTTTTTTGCAGAAAACTCTAAGTAGATTTTTCATTCTTCCATTGAAACTCATAAAAATACGGAGTGCAGAAAGCTGCTGTTCATAATAATGAATCCTCAACAATGTAAGTCCATAAAAAAATAACATGGATGAAATTATGACTTTAGTATAACACTTCTCAGTCATGTTATGTTGTATTGTAAAAGTCTCTGTAACAAACATAGCTTCCACTTTTAAAGCACCTGCCATCTGTTGCTAAGTTAAGCAGTTTTCAAAATATAAAACATGCTAAATATCTAAACACTCTACCTAGATAATACTTAGCACCAATTTTCCAACAGATTATTTCCAAGATGAGGCCTTGATCCTGAGAAGTTGTAATGTTTTAGTTAACTTAAATCCAGGTATAAATCTTTATGGGCTCAGGCATCCCCAATTTTATCTCAGAAGAAAACATGAAGAGCCCTTCCCCAGCACAAACTAGAGAACTGACAAACAACCAAAACCAGCTTAGACTGGGAAAGACACCAATAAAGATGCAAAAAGATGACAAGGTGAAAACGTGACGGAGAAGAAAAGAAACAAAACATTATCTCTGCCATAAGAAAAAAAAAACACTGAGATGACAAAAAGCAGGAGGTAGGTAAGGCCACTCTTATATATGGCCATGTAAGTCATTGTTTGGAAAAAGACTGGAGATCTGAGGAAAGCCTGAGACAGCGGCCTGAGGCTGACTCAGAAGTTGCCCCAGGGTCTGTAATGACTAAGAAAAGAAGTTTTTTGAGCAAAATTTCATGGTAGGTTGCCCAAAGGGCTGATAGAAGTCTGGATTGTCAGTCAAGCCAAAGAAAGGCTCACAGGCATGCCAGACACAATCTCGCCAGCTGAGGTCCAAGAGGCAGGACAACTTGCTATCTGTGCCAGCCTGGCTGTGGCAAACCCCATCTCCAAAACAGCCCACTTAATTTGCAAATCAGTCCTTAACTTTCACAATCCGTTCTATTCATCTGCATCTGCGGATTGGTTTATTTAAAAACCTATCTGAAAAACGCCTATACCAAGCCGCCATGCGTGGGTGGCTTGAAGGTGACAGCTTGAATCAGAAGAATGTAGTACTTGGCTTGGAGATGTACAAATGCTTAAGATGCATGAGAGGAAGTGTAAATACACTTTAAGAATTCACCAGCAGTTAAATAATTATAGCTTTTGTACTGAAAGATGAAATGGTCATGTAATTTAGAAAAACTAATTTATTTACAAAATAAGTAATTGTGTTGCAGATTGAGAAAATAGAAGATGGTTTCCTAGCAGATGGCTGCATACGTGAAATGGATGGAACGAAAGAAATGCATCTGGAACCCAAATTTTATAAAATGGACTTCACTTCAAAAGGGATTCTGCACCTGGTGAAAGAAGCTCACTCCACATTTCACTCACAAACATGGTACAAACAACTCCACTGTCAGACAAAACACCATTTGAGAAGCACAGATCTGCATTATCCCCCCACGGACTCCCAGGACTTGCGGTATTGCCAATGCCACCGACAATATGTTTTATTTGGTTTTTAAACTGAAATTATTTGAGGAAAAAAACCCAGAAATGCCAAAGACTGTTAATCTACTTACTAACTTTTACTTAAGTGTACACAAGTGCAACAAGCATGAGCACACAGAGATATTCAGTAAGACCATGTGTCTTCTGATTACTCCATATAGGAACTTGGTATTTCATTTGAGGATGCAATAAGTCACCTTAAACGAAATTCAGAAGTAGATACATATGAAAACATAAGTCTTCTTGCTTTAGATAGAAATTAATGGCCCACAAGAAGGCACTTTCCAGTTTCAAAATTACACCCACACATTTATGAAGTCATTACTCAGCTGTAACAACAGGTAGGAGGTTTAGACCAGTGCTGCACTGTATGATCATACTTCACAAATCATGTGGGACTTATGTGTAATATTGTGAGAATTTTTATTTAACTGGTATTTTAAATAAATAATTTTACCAGTCCATATTCTTACACTTTTCAATTGACTATGACAGTTAAACTTCATTTAATGTGAAAATCAAGACAAAAAAAAAGCCAGACATGAGAAAAACTTTTGTCACTACCTAGGGCAAGTGAAAGAAAAAAATTAATTACCATGGTAGTACCCTATTTTTACTTACATTTTTAATGAGATCACAGTCTGAAATTGGGTCAATTACTATAGTTTTCAGTGGACAGAATTGAAATGATGAAACAACAAGCAAAGTAAAAACCAGACTAATAAATCTGAAGTCTTCACTGCTTAAAAGCAAGTGACTTGAATATTTTCCTCACTTCAGTGCTCTCCTTATGGAAATCTACTGTTTTATTCCTCCACACAGCAAAGAAATCTGCTAAACCCCCCAAACCAATTCCTATTCCTTAACCCTATTCTTTCTCCCATCGTGACTGCCATCAAATTAATCTGCTTTCAACTCTTCCAGAGTAATGACGTTTTAAGAATTTATGTCTGAAATTACTCATCCCTGAAATTCTGTTACTTGAGCAGCACTAAAGAAAGGAGAATTGGTGGCTAATACAATGAGAGCTCAGGGAAAACGGCAAACCCAACAAGACAGTAGGAAGACACAGTCTCACCTGGTTCAGCTACCAAATCCCAAGGAGGCAGAGCCCTCTCTCTACTGAAAAAATATATGCAAAATGAACTTGTACATGCAAAACACATTTTTCACCTGAAGTAAAACGTCCTCCCAGCTGAGGAAGCATACACTACAGCTACACTGCACGTAGCCGAGTACTTAGGCTATAACATAATGTCTACAACCATTTGCGGGGCAAAAAAAGGGCCAAATCCTTCAATGCTGGCATGCATTAATATAATAATATGCAATGCAAAAAGGAAACTCTTCCATAAATTGGAACTTGAGATACATTAGTATAAATATTTCAGTTAAAAGCCAGTTCCTGTGCAACAGTGGACCTACCCCAATAAGCACAAACTGGTATTTTAACACCTTATTGGTTAGACAGCTGGGACTACTGAGACATTTTTCCTTAACTACAGCTCTTGCATCACCTTCTTGACATTTTTTTCATTTTTTGAAAAAACCCCCAGAAATCAACATGTGAGACGAAATTAACAAAGAGACTAAATAAGTGCTTTTTCCCAGTCTTCAGCTGTCAGACAGTTACAACAGTAAGGAAATGAAGTACATTAAGAAAACACCTTTGATATTCCTCTTGCCTGCTGCTGTGACATAGCAATACAGGACAGAAGTCACTGTTTTTAGCATGCAATGACACATGGCTGTATGCAATGGCAAGTCTTTCCCCATAGATGGAGAAACTAGTGCTAATTATATTCTTCTGTCATCTCATCAGGCACATACAAGTTGGATTTTGTGGACCTTTACAGTTTCAAGGATCAAAGAAATTAGACACTCATTTTGTCTTCCTTTCATCCTACATCCAGATTCCAGGAAGAGAGACATTAGGGGCTATACAGGCATGACGTAATGAAGAAATGAACACGCATCAACACAAGAGCTAGAATAGCTGCCATGCATCTGTGGTGCCCTGCACTGCACTTATTAAAAAAATTACAAATATATTTTAATTAACGTAAGTCATTAAGAATAGTTTGTATAACAAACGCTAAGGTTCAACAAGATAGGGAGCACCACTCACTTCTCACTAGCTGGCCTCATCCTGCTCTTCAGGGAGGACTATTCTGAAGTGACCAGAGCCCACTGCTGAACACTTTGTGCATCTACTTGTGGCTAAAGCCCAGCTGCTGCTCCTAGTTTCTGGATCTCTTAGGGCACTCCTACATGCAGATCCTTTGACCCTTCTCTGGCAGCAATTCATCTGCTTGACTAAAGATTCAGTGCTAGTGCTCTCCCAAATCCTCAGCAGGTTAGGAACATTTTCCTGGAGCCTGGAGACATCAAAAGCTCTTTTACTGCCCAAGTCCTTCAGAGAATGCATGGCATTTCAGCAAGAAACTAAAAAAAATTCTTTAAATAAAAGACACTTTATTTTTGAAATCTAAAGAGAATCATGGAATCTTTAAGAAAAAATGCTGAATGACAAGCCTTGTAAGAGTCATTTGCCTGCAAGGCCAGAAATTTGATGAGCAAGCATGAACCCACATCACCTTCTTGGCCTCAGTCTCTTTTCTCTTTCTTTCTCAGATGAAATGGTATTTTTTAACAGACTTACTACTTCTGTTTCATTTTAAGCCTGGGATGTGTTTCACCCTAGTTACTGCCAGCCTTCTTCCCTATCCAGACTCTGTTGTAACATTTATTCTTCTTGGAAGTAGACCACTGAAACAGCTCAGAAATTGAAAGCATTTATCACACCTCCATTTTTAATCCTCGTCAAACAGGGTTGCATCTTACCATGCATATGTAATTGAAGGTCACACAGAGAGCTGTAGGTGTTCTGTGGAGATATCTGGTGGAATACCAAAAGGAAGATAAGCTTGCAATGCGTTAGCATGGCCCTTATGCCTTTTTATGTTACAAAACGTAAATATGATTTGAGACAGTCTACTTTGCTGTCTCAGTCTCTCTCATCTGTTTCCTTGTCATACATCTCTATTTCCTTAGGTGTTTTTTAAGATTCTAAAACAACATTTCTGGTGAAACAAAACAAAAAAAATTAATCTGAAACAAAACATTTTAGTTTTACAACTTGATTTTGGTTGATAATTAAGTTCAGCCACTGAACTGAATCCACAGAATTTTAACAGTCCTACCTACACCTGAAAAAGACTTATTAAAGTAAATTTATCCCTCCATTCTAGCCTGTTGCTTGTACTCAAGCCACATACTATTTCACACCAGTGAGAACTTGTGTGAAAGAAAACCCTGGTTGTTTGAACAGATAAAATATAACCAACAAAAATTAGACCATTAATGCAACAATGATCTTACATGGTACTCACACTGAATGTGTGGAGCTTGAACAGAAGCAATTTTAATTGTTTTGCACAGACAACTCCCCAGCCCAGGATGTACTTATGTACATCCTCTCTACTGGTTCAGAACAGAACAGAGGGCCAGGTGCAGCTGTGAGGTCAGGCTGCTAGGTTTGAATCCCACAGACAACTACATCCTCCTTATTTGACTAAACAAAGTCATGATCCCTCACAATACTCTGGCTTAGGTCATTCTAGCTCCCTGAATATGACAGCAATGGCGGTTTCTTGCAAACATGCTGAATGGGAAAGAAACAAATACTTCCCTATCAAAAATTAAGAAACGTTTTCTGCAAATATAAACTATATGCAGCTGATGCTCAAGGCACACATGAAGGGAAGATATGGGAAGAAAATCATTTTTAAAGAAAAAACACTGGGAAGTTGAGGGTAGGGAGTGAGTCTGCAACTGCAGGGAGTTAGAACAAATGACTGTAATTGGAAGCAAAGTTTCAAGTGACCCTGGTGTAAAGCGCCTAAATGCCTTCTTTTTGTGCAAGATTATAACTCAATTTCCCAGAAAATGGGCAAATAAGGGCTTCCTTTACAATGGTTGTTTTCTAGAAATGTCTAGAAAAAAACTCTTAGGACCATCCTAATGCTCTCTGGCCAATAAATATTCATCATTCTGCACAATCAAGGAAGCCAAGAAGCTATGAGGACCTCATAGGGCCCAGGATATGAGGAGAATGTCACTCCATTCATAATGAACTAAGACATTCCTTCTGTCAGGTACTCTTGATATTAGCATATTGAACTAAAAAAAATTAAACTAACTTACTTCATCCTTTTAGTTCGGATAAATCAAGTTTCAGTGCAGTAATTCATATTTCTTGATGTCTAGATGCAACATAATGTCAAAATATGCATCAGGGTAGGCTTCTGAGAAACTGAATTCTTAAAACACTCATGTCTATGTCAAGTTCATTGCACTCTGTTCCAGTTTGCTTTACAGTTTCACAAAACTGCCAGAGCAAGAATTAGCTTAGAATTAGTCAACAGAAAACTTAGATTAATTCAGTCATCTGATTAACACTGGCTTCCCAGATCTCAGTTTCTTATTAAAATATAAAGAACATTAATATAGAGTTGTTAGCATAAAGTTACAATGGATTAACCACTTTTGTTTTCATGATGAAAAATGGAGGTAAAGAAGGAAGAACAGGAATCTGCTATTTCTGGAATTCTCAAATTTGCAATAGTTGGCTCAAACAAATCTCCAGAGCCAGAAAGGTTCTGTGAAATAATTAAGGAAACAGTACTCCATAAATCATTTTGCTCAGCTTGTTTTGTGGTGAACTAACTTGTGCAGCTGTTCTTCTGAGGCAGACTATACAATTGCCATTTCATTTGCTGAATTTTCTGAACGCTGAAGAAAAATGCCAGACATAGAGTGAATTTGTTATGAGTTTGGAAACTATTTTTCTTCCTCATGTAATAGTCATAAATGAATACGAAATGGAAATAATTAGATTCTGTACTGTTATTCACTAATGACAGATCTCCAAATAAGTAAACTACTCAATTAAAAATAAAGTTACACGATTCATACTGATAAAAAAGATGTATTTTTCATTTCCTTCAAATTTAACATTGACCACAAGTAGACCAAATTTAGTGTTTTGTCTTACATTGGCCTGATACATTGATGCGACTTACTTCACAATCATCAACCCTGTGGCAGCTGAAAATGGGGCCAAAACAAACTAGAAAGCTGTGCTTCAATATCAGAGATGTCAGATATTTCATTCTATCTTTACATTATCCTAACTGAGAGATCAGGAGATGACTGTGTTTCCAAGTACTCTTCTGTGTTCTATAATGCCATGATGGCAACCATACAATGTAATTCAAATATTTTTGAACAATTACATTTTATATGTTACACAATAAATGATGCATAACTGCATTTTGTATGAGTATCCTAAATTCAATTACTGTACCTCTGAAATATGTTTGATTATCTTTTAAGTTTTATCAGGTGGTTTTGTTTATTCTTTATAGTAGAAACAAAAGAGTATTGTTGCGGTGTGTAAACCACAGCATGTGTATGTATAACTCTTTTAATATGTATGTCCCTGGTTCTCCTGTCCCTCCCCTCTCCTTCCCCACTGCTTGTTATGTTGCCAACTCAGTGCCCTCTCCACCCCCTGGCCCTCACCCCATTGGTTTATGTTGCTCTCTCTGCCCATTGTACCACCCCCTATATAACCCTGGAACCCTCCTTTGTCTGCGTCTTCTGCCCCTGGACTCCTTCAAGGAATAAATCACTTGGAACCCCACAGAAGAAGGCCCTTCTCCCTCCTTTAACTCCAGTTGATGAGTCCAAAGGCTGTGTGAGCATGAGAGAGTGCTTCCACCGCACAGGTGGTTCTGGGTGGCTGCAAGGTGGCTCACGAGCGCCCCTGAGAATCCTCTATGGAGAGCCCGCAACTCCGCAAATGCTGGGTCCTGCGTGGACGCTCAGGGACAATGCAGTGCACGGTCCGTTCCACCCTCACTGCGCGGCTGCGTCAGATTATCACTTTTGATCTTCTGTTCCTCAAAACCCTTAGGTATTTTATTATTTAGTAAAAACAAAAGTTTAACCTAATATTTTCTATTTTCTATGCCTCAAAACTCTTGAGTAGTAATACTTCTCATACACAGAAAATGTCCACTTGTAATATCCATAAATGAGTAGTTAGGAGGGTTGCAATTTTAATGTAGTTATTTAAACAAAAAACCACTAAAAACTTGTATGCACTAAGAAAAGCTTGATTCTTACCTGTTCCCCCCCACCACTTAGTAACAGCTCATACTCTTACAGCTCCCTACATGAAAAGAAATGGGTTTCTTTTGATTGAACATTAAAATTTTCAAATTCAAACCAAACTGCTCCAGCAGTATAAAATCAGTTTAGTATTTTCAGTTTGCTCTAACACATTATATACATGTCTGTGAACAAGGGAAGTGAGATACATCAGAATCTGTTTTGCAACCTCTGTGGTCATTACTAATCCAAGTCCGGTAACCACCACATAACAGGCTAAATTGGCTTTTCTAACAGCAGAGGGGTGGAACCTAAGATGATAGGAACAACAGATGCGGAAGTTTTAAATTTACAAATCTGATTACACCTGTTTCCATTTACAAACTACACAGGAAAACACACCAACGTATCACAAACGGATTGATGTGAGTTTGTTTAGAAAAAGTAGATACTAATATTTTTGTTGATCAGTTAACATTTTGTCCAAAAAATCAGGGCAATTAGGAGATGAAGGAAGCTGTTGTTTGCTTGATTTTCATCTTATTGACAAAACAAAGCTATTTATACCCCTTCACTCCACAGGAGTTTTGGGAAAAGCAAAGCTTTTATCATCACTACTACCCAATTTCCTCATAGATAATACTGAAATCTATTTTCATAACATTCCTGTAAGATGAAGCATTATCCCCTTCATGTACTTTTATATGGAGAAATGAATGATTTTTGTCCCCAGAACTAGGCTAAAAATTCTAAAGGAAATAGGGAACGATGTTAATTTTACATAAGCAGGAAACAAAATATATAAAATACTGAGTATTAGATGATCAAGGAAGAACCATATATTTTATAAAGGAGGGCTCAGTGAAAAAAAGTATTGTGTTTCATAATGCTTATGTACAAAGGAGATAATTTCAGTCAAAAGGCATTATAGTGACAGTCAAACTTATTACAGTTTCTCTGAGAATCATTAGAAAATGTGAATTCATCAGTAAGTGGAGTATTCCAACATACTTGTTTTCATTGAGCAGAACACGGGTGGGTTTCCTCTCAAAGCAGCTCTGCTTCCTATCGGTTAATGTGCATAACTCATTTAAGTTCACCAGATTCTTCACTCTGAGGAACCTTAGCCAAGACAACTGTCCAGTCCCACACTGAAGGACTGGCAAGAGAACAGCTCTGCAGTGGAATGACCAAGCTAAATATGTTAGGTTTAAGAAAAAAGAAGTACTAGGCTACCTGGACAGTTGGCTAAAGTATACCAAGCTCTGGCCAAAGTGAATGCCCAAGGCCATTAGCCAAAGGGGAAAGCTGGCCAAGAAGCCTGGCAGCTCTTCAAGGTTCTCCCAGTTGAGGCCTCAGAATCAATGGCTGCTACATCAGCAGCTCCAAGGCCTCATTTAAGATAATTCTCAGGCTTTAGATGTGGTGTGGAAAATCTATGTGTGAGGTAGAAAGGTTGTATAAACGGCTAGCCAAAAATCTAGAAACACACAGACTTCATACAATTAATTTCTTACCATTTTATTTCACTTGCTTCTTACTAATTCCTGCCTTAGTTTTATGTGTCAAAAAATTTCCTACTCTCTTCTGCCATACCAGCTATCGTTCTTAGGCTCTTCGGTTGTCTTTATCATTCACCACAAAATCAAACAGGTTCAGTGCATTATACACAGCTTTGTTTCCCTCCTGGAATTACTGTCCATTTTGTCTATCCAATATGATTTCATTATGAGACTAAGTTTCCCTTCTAAGTTTAGCAGGTTAAAGTTGAAGGTTAATAACTTTCCTGAGTTCTGCCGATCTGTAAGAAACAGGCTGAAGCAGCATTTCACACCCTACTGCTCAAACTCTGGAAGTGAGTATGAAAGCTGTATATAGGGATCAAGTAACAGTAAGAGAGTCTGCACAAGAGTTAGATGTTAATTATCTCTGGCAGGAGGAGAAATAGCTAAATGCTACTTGGTTCAATTTTCTAGTACCCCCTGTAGGTTAATACAAAGGAGTAGCATTTGGCTTCAAAGTGAATGGCATATATATCCTGCCTAATTAAAATGAAAATAAGACCAAAGGTCTTTTATGTTGTTATTAATATTTAATAAAATATTTCTAGGCTTCTGTGTGAAGAGAATACCAAAGGGAGTTCTGACTGTATTTCATCCATCTCCTCAATTTCAAGAAATGATAGTATCTTCTGCACAATACCATAGTACCTACTATTATTGTTGGACTTATACTTAATAGTCTTCCTTGTTTTCAGTTTCCTCACATACATATCAAGTTATCTGGACTACTCACACTCCTCTGGTCAGGGAGATAAAACTGATGGTTCATTTAATTTAGCTACTTCAAGTGCAAACTAATCTTTCTAAGATAAATTCAGGATTCAAAAATAAATATGGGACTTTGTGAATTCTCTGAATTCTCTGAAATATTTTTCATTTTTTATTGCATTGTCTAACAGTCTTGCACTTTATACTATTGTGCAATCAGTTTTCATTTCACACCCATAATAATTTTCTTTCTATGAAACAGTAGGGTAAGCAGATTATTACAGGTCTCATTTTTCTTAAGTACTAAAAAAGTTAAAATCTATCTAAAAGCTAACACGTTAAATATAAAGAGTCTTAGTGATATGATACATTTATATTTCTATTTCAGGCAGTGCTGGTAGTATCACCTTTATTACTATCGTATAAAATTTTCCAATATAAAATGTTGTTTTTATTTGAGCATAATCTCTCAAGTTTTTAAATAGCTCTTCCCTTTTTAAGTATTATAAACAGCCAGCAATCAGTTCATATTGCTAGGCTGCTCATAGGTTGTTGTTTTCTTAATTCAGTCAAAAAAGTTCAGCCGTACCTAAGAATGAAACTCATGGAAAAATGTGACTTGCTCAAAAAAGAAAGGAGAGTAAAGAAAAGGAAAGGAAAAGAGAAGGGAGGGGAACAGAGGGGATGAGAAAGAAAGCCTTGTTTTGAGTCACTCTTAACATTTTTACTTTGGAATACAGAGTTAAATTTGGCTTGACATTGGTAGCAGTGTCATTTGCAATTGACACAACATATTTGGGGAAGTATCAGTCTTCAAAAAATTCTCATTATGAACTGCACCAGTATTTATGCCCATGAAATGCAAGAATGTACAAGCACGAAGAGATGGCTTAAAACTTTAAAAGATTTATTGTATACTTTTATGCAAAATTGCATCTAAGTAGCTAATTTTTGGGTGTTTCAATTTTCAATGACTTTTTGCCAAAATACATTTTACATAAATCTGTATAATCTTCAAGGCGCTGCCCCTGTTCCTGTTTTTTCAGGATCTGTATGAGGAACCATATAAGGTAGATTTTTTGAGGAACCATATAAGGCACACTATCTTCAGCTGCAAGGTCCTGGATTTCTCTGCTGCTAAAAGAGAACAGTAAAATTTTCCTACAGCAACATCAAATGCCATGTAGAGCACAGTACATACTGCAGCTGGGACTGCTGATGACAGAAGAGTAAAATAACTTGCAGGATGACTGTATGGGAGCATTTTAAAATATTAGACTGATTTATATTGAAGTAAAGAAATTCAAAATTAATTAAATAAAGCAAGTTAAGTCCATTCTAATAGAATCATTTGTGTCCACTCCAAAATTAACATAGCTTAAATAATACTTCAAACAAATAAATTTTGAAGTGACTCCCCTCTTCCAGCATACATAAGCCTTTAAAAAATACTAGCTCCTTTCCAAAGTCTGTAAGGGACTGTGTTTTAGCAGACACAATCATCTATGGTATGTTCCCATTCACAGGTTTTTGATGTACCGTCTGTCCATTTGGACACGCTGTGCCCTGTCCTTTTTCCCATTTGCTTGCTGACTTATCAGCCCCAGTCCCCTCCTCAGTGTTACAGCTCTTTAACAGGCTTTTCTCTCCCTTAGCTACTGGCTCCTTTAAACCTTGTCCTTTAAGTTCCAGGATCACTTACCAATTTTCTCCACCTAAAAAACCAGATTTAACTCCTCCTAAATGCCCATTTCTTCTCCAATTTTGCTTCCTGTTGAAGTACAGTTTCCTGCTAAAAAAGTCCTGAGCTGCATCTTCCTTCCATACAGTCCCTATGAGCTGTGAATCTCTGCTGGGGTGCTCTGCATCCATCCATACGCTGTAATACGGTGGACATTGCAAAAGGGTAACCTAACCAAGAGCACAGGAAAAAGCCTGAGATTTCTGCCCTAGAGCCTGACTTCAGCCTCTCAATACAAGGAAAGTACTGCTCAGGCCTGAACAGAAACAAATGTTATTGGGAAGTGGCAGATAAATCTATAAATAGTATGTGAAGACTCAATTTTTTTTGCTTCAGTCTTCAGTGGCAGCCTCTCCTCCCACACCTCTGAAGTGGACACACCACAAGACAGGGACTGGGGGGCCAAAGTTCCTCCACTGTAAGAGATCAGGTTCATGACCACCTGAGGAACTTGAACATACATATATCTGTGGAACCTTATGAGATGCATTAGAGAGTCCTGAGGCAATTGGCTGATGAGATCCTGAGGTGAAATCAGTTGGTCAGAGCCTTGTGCTAATAACACCAAGATTGTGGGGTCAATCCTCATATGGACCATTCACTTAAGAATTGGTTTTGATGACCCTATCAGGTCCCTTCCAACTCAGAATATTCTGCAATTCTCTACTTCTGTAGTTGCCAAACTACTCTCCATGATATTCGAAGTCATGTCAGCCAGGTGAATTCTCCAATGGATGGGAAAAGGGAAAACAATGTACCTACCTGGGAACTACTGACCCAAAAGCCTCATTTCTATGCCTGGGAAGGTCATGGAACGGATCCTCCTAAAAGTTCTGAAGCACGTGGGGGATAGGGAGGTGATTCAAGACAGCCAGCACAGCTTCATCAAAGGCAAGTCCTGCCTGACCATCCCAGTGGCCTTGAATGATGGAATGACTACATCAGTGGAGAAGGAAATGGCTTACAGCTATCATTTATCTGGACTTCTGTAAAGAATTTGACACACTCCCTTTTAACATCCTTCTCTCTAAACTGGAGAGAGATGGATTTGATGGGTGGACTGTTGGTGGATGAGGAATTGGTTGGACAGTCACATCCTGCGGACATCGGTTAACAGTTCAATGTCCAGATGGACATCAGTGATAAGTGATGTCCCTCAGGGAGTCTGTATTAGGACCAGTGCTGTTTATTATCTTCAGCAATGACACAGACATCAGGACTGAGTGCATCCTCAGCAAATATGCAGATAACACCAAGCAGAGTGGTGCAGTTGAGACACCTGAAGGATGGGCTGCCATCCAGAGGGACCTGGACACGCTCAAGAATTGGACCCATGGAATATCATGACATTTAACAAGATCAAGTTCAAGGTGCTGCAACTGGGCTATGGAAACACCCAGTATCAACACAGGCTGGGGATGAACAGATGGAGAGCAGCCCTAGGGAGAAGGCCTTGTGAGTGCTGGGGGGTAAGAAGCTGGACATGCCCCAGCCATGTGCACTCCCAGCCCAGAGAGCCAAACGTGTCCTGGGCTGCATCCAAAGCAGCGTGGGCAGCAGGGGAGGGAGGGGATTCTGCCCCTCTGCTCTGCTCTGGTGAGACCCCACCTGGAACACTGCATCCAGCTCTGGGGTCCCAGCACAGGAAGGACATGGACCTGTAGGAGTGAGTCCAGAGGAGAGACACAGTACCTCTGGATCTGGAGTACCCTTCTTATGAGGAAAGGCTGAGAAAGTTGGGGTTGGAAGGCTTCAGGGTGACTTTATTGTGGCCTTTCAATACTTCAGAGAGATTTATTAGGGCCTGCTGCAACAGAACAATAGTTAATGGCTTTAAACAAAAAGAGAGTAGATTTATACTAGATATAAGGAAGAATTTTTATTTTTTTTTTACAGTGAGGGTGGTGAGGAACTGGAACAGGTTGCCCAGAGAAGTTGTTAATGCCCTACCATTGAAAGTGTCCAAAGCCAGGCTGGATGAAGCTTTGAGCTACCTCTTTTAGTGGAAGGTGTCCTTGCAAGCTTTTCAAGGAATCTCATGTCCCCTCTGAATATCTTAAACCATTCAGAGAGAGGTAGTATCCACTCAAACTATTCTTTGTGTTTTTCCTTCCTCATACAGTATACATATTCCTCTCTATACATTCTTGCAACAATCTGACTTCTTTAGAGAAGAAACTGAACAACACAGCAATCTCTCATGACACACAGCACTGCAACCAGAATCAGTGTCACAGACACAATTCTGTCAAACACCTCAACTCATATATATACTTATTTCATTGTAGCATTTTAATAGTTTCAGATAAAAAAAGTTAAAACAGAGTGGATAGTAATTATTTCTTTAATTTATTAAATTTAAACAGATTACTTAACTTGTAGTGTACTTTCCGAAATCAATTTTGAAACACCATTGAACATCAATGCCATTGAAACATTAGAAAATCTACTTTGTCTACATGTGTCTCTCTTTCCAAATTTAGAAAACCCCAGCTGCAACAAATATATAACATATACACACATTATGCATATACACATATTTGAGTCACTTTGAGATAGCATTACCGATCAGGATTGTACAGAGCTCCTTCTGGCTTTCTGAAACTCTTTGTGCCAAGATGAAATTATAATTTTTATTGACATTCATAAACAAATAATGGCTTATGTTCAAAGCAAATTAGTGAACACTACCCAGAGAAATGTAACATCATGTTTGCACTTGGTAAGAGCTATTACTCCTTGCATTTGCAAAGTACATCAGTGTTTGACATGAGATGTTAGAGATGCATAGATCTACATCTCTAGGAAATCAGTTGGTACCTTATATTGAAAACAATCACTTGCCTTAGCAATTTGTTGAATTGAAGCTTTACAACTTTTCACCCTCAACAGAATCACAGTTTAACTGACAGACTGCTTCAAAATGTGAACTTTTTAGACCACAAAATCATAAAGGTTCTCAAATACTAAATGAGGAAATTCCAACTGGAAAACTGAAAATACGGTAACAAATCCTGAATATAATGAGCAATTCCTTTTCTCTCTTGAGCAGTCCCTCAGAGAGTTTTCTCAAAAACTTTAATTAAAGGTTCACTCTTTACCACATAGAGATCTGTGTCCATCTAAGTGTTTCACTTTCATTTCTGAAACTGAGATATAGCAGTATGCTCCAAAGCTTTGCTCTCTCAGTCAAGACAAAAATAACACATGCTAACGTCATACTTAAATATATCATGCCCCTAGTACAATCTTGACATATATTTATGTAAAAAACCCATGTATCTACTGGTATGATAACCTTTCATGCTTGCATTCTGTGTGTGTCATAGAATTTGTCAGCACTGGGGGCTTTCCAGCTATTTTATTATTAAAGCAAATGGAAACGGAAACTTAAAAGGGCAAGCTCAACATAACTGTGGGTACAGTGATGCATACGTTAACAGGAGATACTAAATATCTTCCAGAACAAGCTATACAAAGTGCATTTTCCTGTTCAGTACAATCTGCAGCAACACAGTTTGATGATAAAATGTCATCCATCTGCATGCTTCTAAATGCTCCAAAACCCTCCTGCATGTCAAACACCTTCTCTTTAAACTTTTAGCTTCTGTTGACACTTCATTAGGGAACATTTTGAAAATCCCTTTGATTTGAAATATATGCGTTTTGAAACACAGAGTCTCTGGAAGGCTTTTAGCAATTCTCTCTTGGTTTTGGATATGAAGTTTATCTTGCATCTTTTAACTCTAGTTTTTGTACACTCGAATAACACAAAAGCCCTCAATGGCAATTCAGTGAGTATGCTTAGAGCCTTGTTAGTCTCCTAGCAATTCATATATTGATGACAGGGCTGGACTAAGGACTTTAAGGCCTCTAAAATCCATTCCTCTGCAAAACCTTGGCATATGATTTTTAGGCTGAGACACCAAATTCATCCAAACCCCCTGCTGCAGAGCTAAGAAATCTTACAGACTCTACTATGAATTTAAGAAGCATGTAGACTTTAGAAGGAAAAGATCTAAGTCAAGCAGCTAGGACACCTAAACAAATAATGGTGGGTATTAGCTCTCACCAGAAAAAAAAGTAAAAGAAGAAATGAGAAAAAAAATTTAAATCTGTGAACCAGCATCTTTGATGGTCTGCAATATTTCAATCCAATTCTGATTAGGAATTCATTATTTTTACTCACATCAGCCTTGCATGTCATTGCTCATCTCAGAGCTCAGTGAAGTTGTACAGGAGTGCTCCCTTAGCAGCACAGTGTAGGTCAGGATGCTCAAGCCACACAACCGAGACCCTGTTTGCACCAATGCTCAGGCCAGGAATTGTGAGAATCCAGAAATCAGAGTTGTGCTGAGAAGTCTAAGAGTTTGATACACCTGGTCCAGTACCAGTTTTCAATTCTCTGATAAAATTGCTGCAGTTTTTCCAATGGCACAGGTAATTTCTGAAATCCTAATTTTAGTTCTGACACATCATTACTTTCCCCACAATCGCTTAAGATTTTTAACAGATATACTGCACATATTCATCTATTACTTATGTAAAAGTAGTTCCTATAGAAAAATCAACAACCGAGAGGATATTTTAGATAGCTGTACATTATTTGCATTCTCTATCTGTCCAAGATTTTTCTTCTGGTCATAACTATCCTTGCTGTAGTGTATTTTATACATTTGAATGTAACTTCTAAAACTATTTCTATAACTCACTGATGAAACTGAATTGAAAAAGGATAACTTTTCAAAAGAGACAGGACTAAAAGTACAGAAACACCAACTGGAATTCCATAGCAGCAGAAATCAGTATTTTTTCATTCATTTATTCACCTCCTAATTCAGAAGTTCCTCACCAGGTGATTGAACAGTAAGATTTTGGTCACCAGTTTCTTATTTCATCTCAAAAATTAACTTCCCAAAAAAAAGATTTTTGTGGTACTTCAAAAAAAGACTAGTACAAGAGGCTTTTGACCTGCATACAAATAATTACACCTTGGGTTCAACTAGAAGCTGAAGAATGAAACAGCATACTGAAACTCTTCCTTTGCTCTTGTTACATGTCAAGCGCAATTCTCTACAATAATGACACTGAGATTATGTTTCGTTCCTTTATCAGTGAAAGATCATCAGGAAGGGATTTTGATAATCAGTCTAACACACCAGTGCTTTAAGTAGATTACAGAAAGAACATGTATTTTAAAAGCTTTGAAATATAATATATCTGCTTTTAATTAAAAAATATTTTTCAGTTTGGGCTGATTATGAGGGTAAGGTTAACCATTAAAACATGATTTACTTGAACTGCAAATACAGTACAAAAGTTGTTTCACTTATTCCTACAGACTTCCCAACATGTAGCACCATTCAGCAAGTTGCTAAAACCATCATATTCTGAACCACAAGTGAGTCATCATACACATTCCATCCCTGAGGATCAAAGCTAACTTTGTTCAACACTAAGTCATCAGAGTTTAAAACTCATTTTACTTCACCACATAAAGCTTGGAACTGTCACTGAACATCCTACATGTCTGTAAACTATTAAATCAAACCATTTGAAAGCTATGATCTGTGCCTTCTAAACTGCTTTACACCAACAGAGCAATTTGCCTTTTCAGACAAGTCATCATCTCATAACACAATATTAGGAAAAGTGTTCTTTTTAGGAAGGGCATGATTAAATGGCTTTGGTTGCAGTTACATGCCTAATTTAAAAACCACTGGAGTTGCCCAGTTTAAGACATCGACAAAAAAACCCCTCTGTACTTCTTCATACATCACACAAAATGTAAATACACAATTATTGTACATGATAAGTGCTGCAAACACAATAACATTATGAGAAAATTGTGATCAGCCCATTAAACTGGTTAGTGAGCCCTGAACTGTGTTAAACACATATCCATTACATCTACAGATTGCAGTAATTAAGCTTTCTGCATTTTATTGTCATAAAATAACTCTTCATGAACAGAACAACATTTTATAAATTTCTTTCTGTGAAATAAAATTAAATATACATTTGCTAATAAAGCCACTATAATAAGGATATTAACAGCAATCTTTCTAATTCTCTTGAGTTGCTGCTAAAAATAAATTTACTCATCACAGAATGATTGACTGATTCTTTAAAAAAAAAAAAGCTACAAAACAGGGACCTGAACTGGTATTCAGAACTGCCTATTTTTTAATGGAATGTCTCCAATACTGAAAAAAAAAAAAGGACAAGGGAAACTGCTTAAATACACACTTGAAACACCTGAATACCACTCATAAGGTTTGAACAAGAAGACTTACCTTAACAACTGCCTTTGTCCACTTTATGAACAGACTAAACAGAAACAACCACTCTAAAAATCATAAAAAGGTTAATCTCATTTTACTGTACACTCTTCTATATAAATTGATAATTATTATATGGTTTTGGACTGCACTATAGCTCTCATATTTCAGAATGTACTTCTAGTACCACATTCCCACATGAGTTAGCAGGAGCTGCAATTCAATTATGGAACACAGTCAATTACTCATGAGAAGAGACTTCAGGTTATTGAACTATTTGTTCAAAGATAGGTATTTCTCTAACTGAATGCAGATGAAATTTCAGCAGCAGTCATCAAGTAAAAAAACTGGGCATGCAAAAAGCCTCATGATAAATTCCCTCTGCAAATATAAATGCAGCAAATACAACGTCACAAAGGAAAATGAGTCAAACCACCAGGATGTCAGAAAGTGTATGTAGAGTGGAAGTGAGAACAGTCCACTTAAGAACAATACAGAAACACCACCCACATGAGCACAAGTGGAAGTGGAAGGGGAAGAGCTGCAGTTGGAAGAAGAGCTTGTCTAAGTATGTTAGCACCAAAACTGAACAAAGTAAATGCGGGGGTCTCTGGTGAATAAGGCATGAGACCAAGCAACAGATGACAGGTAAAAGGTGTGGCAAAGGCGACAGAAAGGCTTATTCAGTACTTAAGAAAATATTATTCAGTACTTCCTTTGCCTTGTTTTTCATCATCAAGACCTGCTCCCTGGCCCACCAGAGTTCCTAAGTATCATGGTGGTGTCTGTGGAACTGAAGTACTGCACACAGTAATAGATAACTGGGTCAGAGACCAGATGAGCAGAACTGGACATTTCCAAGTCTCCAGGGACAAGATGGGATACATCCAAGGGTGCTAAGGAAGTTGACTAATATCACTGTGATACAAGTCTCTTCTTCCAAAAATCACAGCAACCAAGTAAAATATCCTGGAAGTCATTTGTATTCACAGGAGAGGAAGTGCCTGACCAACCTGACAGTGAGATGGTTCACTCAAAAGATGAGGGGAGAGCAAAGACTCTAATTTACAACAAATTTAGGGAGTCTTTGGCAGTCTACCACAGTGTGCTTGTTGTTATCCTCAACTAGCTAAACAATAATTATAGAAATGACAGAAAACAACTCATCTCAGAGATACACAGCAAAAGCCTCAGATGGAAAAAGCACAAGTTGCAGCAAATGAAATTCTAATAAAGTAGAAGGAAAAAGGTCTTCACAAGGAGTGGGATCAAAACACAGAACTGGTTGGTCAGAGAGGCTGAGAAATTGCTAATCTTTAGGATATACAAAATGGCAGGACAAAGCCCTGACTAACCTGATCGACCTTTAATAGGGAACTGAAGTATATGTCCTCAAAAGTGCCTGCCCAACCTAAGTTATTCTATCATTCTAGAATACACAAGAGTTCATCTTACATGGTATCAGCCCTAGTCAAACTGACAGGTCCGGGTCTTCCAGTAAAAGAGGTCACTGCTTCTCTAAACACCCATGAGGTTGCTTCTACAACTAATCCCTGGACTCAGAATCAGATTCTTCAAGTCTGGTGTAGTCAAAATTAGCCTGGACAGCTTAAATTGTAGCTCATTTGTAGACCTTTTTTTTTTTTTTTTTTCTATAATAAAGAAGAATTTGAACATGCTGTTCTACAAGTCGATCTAAATGGGTGATGACTTCTGGCAGGAGGGCAAGACATGCAGCTGAGGGTATGATAGTAAGCAATAATCTCTTGACACAGCTGCTTGTAATATGCTGACACCCTTCCATGTAACTATTTAAATTGTTTAACCAATCACATCAGGAAAAAGTGCATCGTGACTAGGTTGCAAGAGCTAACATTCAACAAAGCAACTGTTCTTTGTCAGGTAACACAGAAACTCAAACAAGCTAGTGTGAGTGAGGTAAGGAGCAAGGACCAAGGGAGCAGAAAATCAAAAAAATGCATGAGTTTTGTCAGCACTTCCCTTACTGCCCAGAGAATCCACAGTTGCAGGCACTGGCAATGATGTAATGGTCATTTTAAAAAAATGGTATTTAGATCATTCAATCACTTAACTATCAGGTCACTGTTACGTTAGAATCTACAGATCTCTCTGTGCAAAATCAGCTCAGTGGTACAAGTTCTGAACAAAGATTGTAACAAAGCAGGGGCTTAAGGGGAGGAAAGATCAGACAAATTCATGGAAGCAAAATCCCACAAGAGTTATTAAAAATATATAAACCTCATCCAGCTCAGAAAACCCTTAATCAAAAAAACAGAGACTGGGAAAGTAATAAAGTGAAGTTTCATTTATAGACACTTGCCCTGTGGGAGACAAGACATGAGACTAGACAGACCTTTGGGGTATGCAATACAAGCTCTTTGGTTCTAAAGCCTCACTTGCTCAAATAAGCCATATCCGTAAGCTGGAGAATCATATGTGGAAACTATAGCCTCTATTCATCCTTGTACTTGAAAGTTTAAATCTGAGCTTATAGACTTCAACCGGTTCTTAAACTTCTCTGTGGACCAATCAACTATTGAGGAATGTTAGACTATGTGAACATCAGGAGATAAAATAATTAACTCAAAAACATTTAGTCTATTGCAGTTTCATTAGCAATGCATTTTAGATTTTGTTTAAAATTTTATTCTTGTTTCAATATAAAGAAAAAGACAAATGTATAGAATTGTAAATCTGTATCAGAAACAAAAGTTCTAATAACATCTTCATCTATGCCTTAAGGGAATCATTAAGGGATCAGACAGAAAAAGGAGGCCATGAAGTAGTTTGTACAACCACGTCAACCAGTAGAGATTCATAGTTCAAGCTGTATTTACTCAACCAAGTGTACTCTTATTTCCTTTAGTAGTTTCCTCCAACTCCTTTGCCAGTTCACACTACCCCCACTGAGCTTCATTTGCAGCATTAAACAATTATTCTTCAGGTCAAAAAAGGTTTGTCAGAAAGATCAGAAGTAATGTACTGAGAAAGTATTGAAAACAGGGGTTTTTTTCTCTACCTAGAGTATCTTGGAAGCGCCAAAGGCATTCTTTCCTAGTCCTGTTGAAAGAAACAATGGGTTTAGATTACAGTATATACAATTTTCTTTAACACTTCTGCTGACCAGTGTATGAGGATGAAACTTCAGCAAATTCTTCGTTCTCTAAATGTCAAAGACAGTGTCTCTTCTCTGTTTCTGGTCTTGACATTCCTCTCTCTGCATTTCTTGTTGACTCTACACTGCTTCTATTCAGTAAAAATATCAGTGTAATGCTTTTAGGTTTTTCTTTTATCTATACATGAAGTCTCATTGTGTTTGGAGAGATTTAATCTGCTCTTTGAACTATAGGAGTAATTCCAGCCTCCACCATTTACTTCTCACGTTGTGAAACAAGCACCATTGTGCCTTCTTCCCTCATACACCTCATGCTGGAGAATAGTCTTGTGGACACAGTAACTTCCTCTTCAACTCAGGTCTTAAATTTTCTTTTACTCTGATGTCTAAAGAAAACTGAAGAGACTGTTATCATTACTCAAACCATTACCTATCACACCAAATATTATGGTCTCATGATTTCCTTATATTTTGAAACATTATATTGCCTCTGTTCTGCATTTATACTTACCCTTATATTGTAAATATTTTCCATCCAGAGCAATCACCTTCGGATGTGATTTTTTTGCACCTTGTCTTAAAATACAGGCTTCTCATCGTTAACCAGGGTATTATTGCACTACAATAGTAAAACTGAATGATACCAAGTAATTCTGAAAGTATTCTTTGTTATTAAAGATTTTAGAAAATATTCAAAATTACTTAGTTCTATTCTTAATGTCTTAGGTTTACAGTTACCAGAAGAAAACCTATCTTTTTTTTTTAATATAAAACATTTGGAAAGTTCATTTAAATCACTCACCTAAATACCACAGAAATAAAGTAGGACATGCAAATGATTTGGGTTTGGGGTAGGTTGATTTAAAAAAAAAAAAAAATCATATTCAAAATTGATTTAATGAACTTTAAAATAAACGGCAAATTAACAGACTGCTGCCATTACATCATTGCAGAACAATTGTCCAGGTACAAATACATAATATTTTCCCAACATGTAACACAACAGCCTAATTCTACTGCACTGGCTTCATGGTATGAATAATATAATACCCAAACACTGATTCATATGACTATAAAACAAGAGGCTGATGTGGATCACAGTTCAATGAGCTTTTATTCCACTGAGACAAAGTGATTCATATAATAGACATTTTCTAAACTTCTGAGAAACTATGCCACATTAACTCTTCCATAAAAGAAGGATTAAAGTATGATACAAAGCCTTAACTGTCCAGAAGGCTTGATATACAAATGTTTGCTAGGGTCAAAGAAGTGCTCTAACACAAAAGGTATTTGGTAAAATCTAAACACTTTATCGTTTCTCGTTCTGCTAGTCATTAAAAGACCCTTGCCTTTTTTTTTTAATATGAAGATAAAAAGAAACTGGGATTGTAGTAAGAGCTGTTTGGGTTACACAGTCACATTGGCTATGTTTCACTCATGGCCACATCACGGACAATGTGTCATTTTTCAGAAGATTTACAGGAGTTTTTCAGCTCTTCCATTTCAATATACAAGGTTTCACCTCTTAGGCATTCTGAAACATGAGAAAACACTTCCTGTTGTTTATGAGATTATATATATATCTCTTTGAGCTTCTTCCTTAATGGTCGTCAAAAATTTGTATTTTATCTTTTCAGTGTGATAACTGTTGTAAGGTAACTGGTGCTGCCTGTTGAGACCAGGCAATTGTTTCTCCCTCATATCATTAAATATTGAATAAAATGTCTCAATCCTGAAGCTAGTGCAAAAATGTAACATCACTGGCTTAGAATGACCAGTAGCATGAACATTCATTACAGCTCAAATGAAAATGAACAAGCTGCATGTTGTAACAATGGGAATACCACTACTAACATCCTGCATGCAATGAAAGCAAATGCTTTTACTATAATTAGTAGTCTAAAAAAATAGAAAGAAAGAAAAATATAAAGAACGATGTTTAACAAACACAAGTATCACTTTTGTACCTATTTTAGGTTTGAAAAGTTCACAGATAAACATTTAAAGAAATACAAATATCACACAGCAGTAGTCAAAACAGGCACTTTGTTAATCTTTATGAATATTTAATTGTCAAGAACGGAACAAAGTCATAATTTATACTTCATCAATGTCAATAGAAGCTAATACTGGTCACTACAAGCCTCTGTTGCCTAAATCTATTTTCTCTGCTAGCAAACAGATACTTTGGTAGCTTACTTTTTTCCAAAGCACTTAATAAGAATTTTGGAGTCATTGTAATTTAGATTTTTGAAAACAGTTCCACAAAATGTTTCTAAAATAAAAACTTCAAGCCGGAACTATGTTAAATTCATCCACAAAAATAAAAGTTAAGAAAAAAAAAGAAAAAGAAAATTGTAGCTAGTGAATTAACTAGCTACATTCACCTAAAAACATGAGTGTATGGATGCATGCATGTGCATACAACACTCTGCACAAGGCAAAAACAGAAGTTATTTTAAACTCTTAATTCTTACATTTACAATTAATTTAAATGTTTTTGGTATAGTACCAACCCCTTCAACGCCATCCTTTTTTCACATTTAGAATATTACATGAGCTGTTGCAGAATACCAAGTCCAAGGGAGTAGCAAGACATAACTTTATTCAGAGGCATTACAAATTTAAACTTTCACATATCAAAGGAAAATATCAAAGACTTTTTATACACTCTTTCAAAGTGAATACTATTTCTAACTAAATCACAATATATTACACTTTCTTTTCTGCACATATTACCTTTATATAAGTCTTTACTACAACAAATCAGTCAAGTAAATAACCATTAGACTTGATCTTAAAAATCTTTTCCAACCTACAGGATTCTGTATTCTAGCCTTCACTAAGCATTCACTGAACTACTTTTCATCACCTCTACTTAAAATAATTCCAAAGAGCAAGTACAATAAGCCGTAGTCTGTAGAAAGAGCTAGGCGTCCTACCGCATGACCCTAAGTCAGGGAACACTTGAAGTTAGAGTAAATATAAGTATGGAACAACTAAAATTACTTAGATACAGTGTAACAGTATGTATACATCTTTACTAAGCTATCTTGTAAATCTACATTTGGTTAGATTCATGAAAATACAACAACTATGGTATTAGCTTCTGCAAGTTTAACCTAGGTTAAATAGTTCATTAAAACTTCAGTTCCAGGTAAATGATAGAGTCCTTAGTTGTGTGAAATTCCATTCTAATTATTTGGAATCATTTGTATTTGCCTAGCATCACAAGACAAGGTCAATGATACCAAGCACAGATAAACAGTATGGACTTCATAGTAGAGATATATATTCTTGTTTACCTTATCAAAATTCTATTGACAAGTTTTAATGAAGCTTCAGATGTCTGCCTTCTAAGTAGGCTGGAAGTAGGAGATTAAAAGTACACTGAAGACTAAAAGTAGATCTTTTTTAATGTTGTAAACATGAACTTGAGCTAGAATAATTAAATAAGTCGATGACTTCTAGCAAGCTTCTCCATTTTCTCCAAGCTGCAGGATTTTCAAACTGATGAATTATTTCTTTGGTTACTTTCTGCTTCTGCACTATTAAACTACACGTATGATGCAAAACATTATGAAACAGCCTTTGCAACAACAAAACATTGCCTACTGTATGAAGCCAGATTCCATCTAGTTTCATATTCGATATCTTATTTCTTCCCCAGAAAGACACAAAAAGGAGTGTGGCACATTATTGAATCAATCTGGATTTTTCCTTAATCACACATTGTAAAAGATTGACTTAGTTAAGTAGAGAGGTTTGTAACTTTTTCAAAATATTTGCAGTCTACAATATAATAAATAAGTAATTAAAAAAATTTTTTCCTAACATCTGAAGAAAATTATTTTGTAGAATTAAGTACCTTGCTTAATTCTGACTGTGTTTAGAAGTAGTAGATTTTAAGGTTTTGACCTAATCGGACACATACTTGATTATGAGGCTAAGAAATGTGCAAATCAGTCTTTTTCACTAACCATGAAAAGAACTTAGTAAATCACAATGAAAGATGACAGAGAAAACTGCCAGACTGACCATGGAAATAACCAACAAACAAGTACTGAAATTATTCGACTCACCATATGATGCAATGAAAATCAGAATAAGGCATATTATTTTTATTTTTTCTGTAAAGAAACAAAATTTAGCAGGCTCAAGCAACTCAATGTTGAAGAGACGGAATCAAAAGCAACTTCTCACAAAAAGTGTCAATGATTACTAAAAATGAAAATATCAGTCATATGGTGGTGTGTTCTATTTAGATGATATGATATTCAAATGCAGTTAATTCTTGGGAAAAAATTTCCTCCTACACACATTCTTAAAGCTGAATTTTTCATTGTGAAAATGATTACTACTATTACACCATTTCCATATTTCTACATTGCCATCCCAGTGATTGATGTAATTTACTTTAATCAGACATTCGGAAATCAGTGGGCTACACTGTGAATAGTTTATGTTCCAATATCCCACTTCTGTGGCAGTGCAGGTTAGTCTGGAGTTATTTTACATTTCCAAGAATAGGCAAAAAAATCCCTACTCATATTTTACTTCACACATATCTGAAGATCAAAAATGAATCAGTAACATTTTTTATGCAAAACAAGTTTTCAAGTTATTTAAAAATACTTTTCCCAACAACATTTCTCATAAACTATGATTATTTAAAACAAAATAACTATGTCATTATACTTTGCTAAAGCTGACTTGTCATGGCTTAAATTCTTCAAAGATATTATGTTCACCTGCTTAAATCTCTAAATATGAGGGACGTACCAGGAAGAAAAATCAACATCATCTCAAAATTTCCCCAGAAATTACTTCCATTTTAGTGGGCATCACTATTTTGCAGAGGACAGGGATAGTAAAGACCATGTATACACCTGTAGAAACTGCCAGACCTCTCTTTCAGTAAATGTCAAAAGTCATGTTTGGTCACGTGGAGTCAGCTAACCAAACTCCACCCTTGGTCTGTACTTATAATTCTATTATCTATTCTACTAAAAATGTATCATTAGTATAACTTTACAATCTATTCAGCTGTACACTTAAGAATCAATGTAATATGTTATCTACATTCATCCTTTCAGAAACCTGTGATCTGATAATGATGTTACAGGAATAATAGAAATTATATTATTAATAAGCATTCATTTCTCTCTGTGAGAAAAAAATGTACATCATCACACAGAGAAATGATGGATATATGATTTTGAAAATGCACTTCCCCTAAGCTAAGTGCTTATTGTTCTGTTTATGTAAAAGCCTAACAGTAACACTGTCCCTGACAGAATTAGACTATGTACATATAAATAAGAGATCATTCCTTTAAGCAAAGAAAATTTGACACTTGCATTAGTTGTGTGTTTTTTCATAACTGTTTACTTAGGTATTCGTGATGGATTTCAGTGACAATTCTTCAGCCAATGCAGAACCTTACCTTTATCAATGGCTACTTCAGAGAATGATGAAAACTCTGCAACAGCTAAACTACATCCTCAATAAGAACAAACAAATAAAACAAAATAAAACCCTCTCATTTTTCTCCTGAATATCAAAACAAAGTAATTACCTCAGTATTATTTTCAAAAGATAACCTTTTAGTTAAGATCATTCCATATATTCTTTGCATCTGCAGAGACACTAGACATATGCTGAAAGAAAGATTCCTACTTGGAGTTTGGTCCTAGTTAGAAACAAATCCTAGAACAACCAACCCAAGCTGGAACCTGGAACAAACACCCCAAGGCAACGCAGTCAGTTATGTCAGACACACTAGAGTACAGTAATGCTCAGTTCAGATAAATACTTCTTCAGCCATATACAAAACCTCTGACTCTAGAAATTCACTCTCAGAGTGCTCTTAACATAGTCTCTCTACAGTCTGGTGATACACTTTGAAATTAACTGCTATAGTTTGATCCTTACATCTATACCCTCACATACACTCAAATCAGAATTGGATACAGTGCTATACTAAGGTGTCTCCCAATCCTTTTTATATTTTCTGTCTTGCCACCCTCTGGGTCAAGAATCACTGGACCTTGAGGATTTCTTGTTCCTTAAATGTGACTCTTCACAATAATCCCATTTTCAGTAAGATACAGATACTTGTAAGATAATCTCAGAACATATTTTACTTTTAGAGCCAGAAAAGATCTTTAACTAAACAGCCAAATGCATCCCAACCTTAGCTGTAGCAGTACTTCACTGTTCTGCATTTATTTGTAAGGATAACTTCACTTTCCTTCCTGTTACTCAAGCTGGCTTCCTGACAGCTTAAGTCAAACTCCCTTTGGCAGCAACTCAGTAACTGCACACATCTTACACACTTTTTCCTTGGTTAAGCAGAAGTGCACTAATGATCTGCAGCAAGCCTATTACAGTCAGTAGAAGAACATGAAAGTGAGTTTACTATCCACATCACACAAGGTAAGAAGAAGTTAGAAATCACAAAACACCCTTGTTTAAAAGACTAAAACACCTTTCTTTTACAGACTAAAGTATGAATCATACATGTAATGAAAACTTTGGAGTAGGGGGTTTTGTCAGAAGTGATAATATGAAGTCCTATTACATCGGGAAACATGAGAATGAAAAAAAAAAACCAAATCAGAAAAATAGCATGAGACTGCAATAATATTTTGTTCTTTGAACAGTGTTTTCAGGAAATTCAACGATTTTTCCATTGACACACCATACTTCACCACTGTGAAGCACTACTTCCCTTTTCTATGTAAGGGGCAGGGGAAAGGGAAAAAAAACCAACCAGATTTAGACTCACATACACATTTAACATGTTTCTTTATGTTGTGCTGACAAGATGTTGATTCTGAGAAGTAAAAAACCAAAACCCAAAAGAACATGTTTTTCACTGTCTTTTGATACTTCATTGAACTACTAAAATCACAGAGTCACTGAATGCTAAGTTGGAAGGGACCTCTGGTGATCACCTTATCCAATATCCATGAAAGGTCACCTAAAAAAATTGCAGGACCATGTACAGATAGAGGAATTCCGAGGACCAGATTTTTCTAATGCAGCAGCTAGCTCCTGGACGACAGGTCGAGCTAAAAGAGATCTACACAAACCTGCTAAAATATATGGTACCTGCAAAACCTGAAACATGTAATAGACTAACAATTATTTTATTTGGCCCACCGAACAAGAAATGCAAAACATGGCTTTCACTGACATTTTGTCCTTGTTTTTAAATAAATGCTTATTTTCCCGGAGGAATAAATACTGGGGGCTTGGGGGGCTTTTTTTTGAGGAGTGTTGGGGTGGGTTTTTTCAAAAGGAAACCATAGAGAAATTTTGTCACTATCATTGGTTCCATTATGTATGGAACCTCTTCTCTAGGAATAGAAAAGCATGTGTCTTTGCAGACATTCAACCATACCAAACTAAATTCAGGTTTCAAAAATTTAAAAAAAGGTATCATAAAGATAAACTTTTAGTAAAGGCTAAAGTAGAGTAGAGCTCTCTGATGTGGAACAAAGGTCTTGCCTAGAGACATTACATATGTATTGCAGGGAATTTCAGAGAATCAGAAGATCTGTAGCTACAGTATAATCTGTAGTTACATTCCATACTCTAATTTACAACACCTCTTTTACAGAACATGGAAACATCTTACTTAGGGTTTAACCCATTTTAAAATGGAGAAGCATCAGAACTGACAACCCATCAGCCTTTTTCACTATTTGTACCTTTGTACAAGACTACCTTAAATCCTTCTTAATTCATAAAGGCTTATTTTTTTTCCATATGAACAATGAGTAAGGACAACAATAGCTGTTTCCTATGCTGCATGTACTATTATTTTTGTACTATGTACTCCCAGAGTTTCTTTCTTCCTCTCTATTTCTCACTTCAAGATTGAAGAAAAGAAAGCATTTTAATGGCAACAGTGTTATGCTCTGGGTGACCTCGTATTCTGTTGAAGAGATGGATATCCATAAATCTGGCACTTCTAAAATGTTCAGCATGAGGACTTTTGATCATCTGTAGTAGTTATAAAGTTGGCTAGGCATAACATCCTTTTGAGCAACTGAACTATCAAAATTCAGACACTCATTTCTGCCTCTATTAGCAAATCTTAGAGAATCAGTAAGAAATCTTTCACTGCTATTGGGTTCAGTCCTGTAGGAAGTGATAGTCCAATATAACTGGGTTAAAACAGTCTATTAATTTCCTCCATTGAAAGGACTTTAATGTACAGCCTGTATATTGCCTTGTTCAAACTCATGGCAATTAGTACATGAATCTAGCATCAAACTTCAAGAATTTCAATAAAAGACCAATAGCTACCAGCTAATTTTCAGGCAGAATTATTATAGCAGAGAGCATATGGTCTTCAAATGATCACATTTCTCTTCCATACTGGCAGCAATCAATTCTGTATCAACTCTTTTCTTTCTGACCTTTTTTTAATTTTATGTAAAATGAAGACCGAAATGGAAAACAAAAGAATAAATATATGAACATTTACTCTATTTTTATGACTTATTACTTACACAAGAGTTGCTACAACGTGAGGTTTTATATACCAAAATTCAAAGGAAATTGCTGGCTACAGCCATGCAACATACACTTAGTAAATATTTCTTCTGAAGCACACTTTTTCATCTCGGATTTTACTTGGCATATTTATGATTGCTATGTGCAGGCCTATGGTGTACCTCAGTATCTGCATGAGTTTGTTATCAGAACAAATTATAACCACATACTTGTAAATTGCCTGTCCCTTTTAAGTTAAAGAAAGAAAGAAAAAACAAACAAACAAACAACAACAAAAAATCCAAACCCAGACTCACCCATTTGAAAGAACATAAAACCAACTTGCTCTTATGTTCTATATTTTACAAGAAACTCTCCTTAAAGCCTTCTGTGCTTGAAGCCTTGTAACACTGAGATTATGCATGGGATTCCACTTAATACCCATAAGTTTGAAAAGTGCTTTTGGATGTCACAGTATCTATACAGCTCCTGCACTGACAGCAAGACCACAGAAGTAATCAGAGCCCCAGCCAGACACTCCAGGGCATAAGGACACCATGTTTAGGGAACTGAATTCCACGCGCTATCTTCTACTAGCAAGAACAGCCCTCTAGGAACTGACTGAAGGGAAAGGTTGCCTTCTGCTTCAAGGTATGAAAACTCAGAAACACTTAGGTCCTTCTGCTACTGTGTGCCTTTTCCCTGACAATTAAGATTAACCTAGTTACTGAATGTCTGAATTGAGAATTGTCCAGCCAGTTATCAGGGTACACAGAGAGAAAGTTTGGCTTGCTTATGTTTGACTCCAGATGTGGTAGCACTCTAACACTCATCTAGAAAGAGGACAGTAGAAATTATACAGAAAATATCAGCTTTCCAATCAAAGCAGATTTCCTTCACTGATCTTTTCTAAGAGGACAACTTCTCCCGTGTTTATTGCTACACTGAGACAGACTTCCACTACAAGAAAAATGGTGGGGAAGTCTGTAATCTAAGATGAACTTACCAGAAATTTTTTCTTCTAATTCTGCTAATATCCACCTAGCACCTCACTCATTCATACAGCCTAAAAGAAGTGACTTGAGAGATGTTTTAATTTTTCCTTCTGTTTAGAAGACATGTAAATTCACTGAAATTTTAGATGTAATTGAGATTAAGGCACCTGGGAATGGCTTGATGATTTTGAAGGCAAGAGTTAAAGCAAAAAGGTCTTACAGTGTACAGTGAAAATTCAACACATAAAATGTTCAAACCTGTGAACACTTTCAATATTTTTAATTGGTTATAATTCATCTGCTTTCTGCAAGACCTACTTTTACTCTAGCTCTGCTGGGAGAAGTATCACCTGCTGACTCTTCACAAGAAAACAGAGAGTTAAGAGATATATTTTCCAAAGAACTTTCCCCAGTAAAAACAGGTGAAAAAAGTGACCTCAAGACAGAAGAGGAAAACTGCACTCAGCTTACGTTCTTGGTAAACTTTTGGCAAAAGCGTCAAAGAAACACATTTGAATCAGTCAAAAAAGCAGATGCCAAGCTCAGCAAAATGTAAAAAACTCTGTCACAGTAACGACAAAAAAACCCTTAGCATACTGGTATTTTCAAGAAAAACATTCACACGAATGGTTAGGTGATTAAACTGCTCTGTTTTATGCATCTTACAATACAGGTGAACTAGTGATTCAGGCTGAGGGATTTTCCAAACATGCCAGTTTCAACGTGCCAAAACAACTACGAGTTTAAAACATCATCAAACATTAACATATTTATCTATTTCTTGCTGAAACATAAAAATAAACAACCCCTCCCCCCAAAAAACAATCACATGACTCATGACCACACTATGTACTAATAATATAATAGTATAAGAACATTATAAACTACCAACAGAATTTTCCTAAAAGTAGTTTAAAAATTAATACAACCAAAAAGATTTCCATAGTATGTTTTTAAGAAAAACACGTCTCAAACACAGGAAGACGTATCCAGATCATTTTCATTTGGCTTACCTGGCATGAAAATCCAAGTATGTCCTGCATCTATGTGATTTACTAGATCAGAATGTTCTTTCACATTGTTCATCTCCAGTTTTGGTTTTATGTTTTATCACATTAGAAAATGAATCACTAATAATTTACTTTGTTTTTACTCTTTTTTATTACAAATATTTTGGGAAACAGCAGATGCAGAGAATAGAGAACAGTTTAATTTACTTTCACTTGAAAGAATCTGAAAACAAAGGAGACATCAAAAGATGCATTGGACCAAGTCATCAAAACTTGCTAGCATTCCATATACTAAAAGACTGGATATTATGCAAAGCAGCCAGACCTTTCTTTGTTCCATGCAGAGAAATTATATAGTTAGCAGTCTGATAAGATAAATACCACAAAACAGAGGCGTATGCAGTCGATACTGCCCTTTATACGAGTCTCCATTGAAAACACTGGTTTTAGCAAGAGTCAATGAGAAAGCTGCTAATTTTTGTCCCATTTTGACAATTTTTAATTTAAAAAATGCATTTTCTAATAAATTCCAGAAAAACAAGTAGCCTTCAAATTGGACTTCATAAATTCTCTTATTGCACTACAGGGCTGTAGGACAATACTTCCTTGGACATTACAACCAGATGCTTGGCCCCTCTACAGAGTTCAGGTACACTGTATAAAGTTGGAATTTTCAAAGATACTCCATTTTAACATAAAAGTTACTGTTAAAAAAGATCTCTAGTGTTTTTCCATCCTCAAATGCTGTTAAGACATTTAAGCAAGACTCAAGAGAAAATCAGATTAGAAACAAAACCAGCCATTCACTTACACCACCTTTCTACAAAGAAGGCACTACAAAGAAGGGACATGTTTTCAACTATCATTGCTCAGCCTTGGAAGTTGAGGGCACAAGTTTCATCTGAAACTAAAACTTCAGAAAAACCACTACTGATCATGAAACCTGAGACCAAAAAAATGGCAACTCTTTGCATGCTTGCAGTGGCACTGATAGCAGATCACCATTATGCTCCGCTCTAAGTTCCATCAGAAATTTAGTATTTCAAATATCACAAGAAGCACCCAAACTCAGAAACTCCTCAGCTGTATTAAATTGCACGTCAAAATCCCTCAAAACCACAAAAAATCCCCCCATAACAAAAACAAACCAACGAAACAAAAAAATCCCATAAAAACCTTTTTCATTATTAGGCTTTAATCTGTCCCCAAAGCTCAGTTTTGTACAAGTCCAGAAAAGCCTGTCCCCATATATACCCAAGAGTAGGGTTTACTACTTGCACTGATGATGCCTGATACTTTAATCAGAGCCAGCTTACTGCTATGGGCAAAATTTAATTTTTCAAGATTTTGGATCCCTGGATTAAGGGCCAGGATGCTGTGCAGCTTGTACCATGGGGAATGGTAAATGAGGAACAAGAGAAATACTCAGATCTAAAGTAAGGTAAAAGGCTCAGAGCTAGGATGCACACAGAGGGGGGGGGATCCCTGTAGAGCTAGGTTTGATGCTTCTCTACAGCAGAAACAGAAAAATTGAACATAGCAGCAGCATTGCTAGGAACAGCCAGCTGTGTCACTGTGCAGTAAGAACTGCTTTCTGACCACTGAACCCTTCTCCCTCTATGGCAGCAGCAAGCTTTTCTCTCCAGGGCTCTGGCTCATGTGAAGTAGAAAAGGGCTAAGAGCTATTTTGCTCTCCAGAGCAACCCACTGCCACAAGCGACTGCCTGCCGTGCCTGTGGCAAAAGACAATCCTGATTTCAACAAAAACATTGTAGAGTTGGGTATGAGAACAAACCTGAAACACCAGCAAATTCAAATTACTAAGCTTCTTTTTATTTAACAACAGTAATATTACAATGTGCTTTTTCAAACAATTATATATCATCGATAGATGCTGAATTTCTGTACTTTTTCAAAGGTAACCAGACTCGTTTTCAGATACACTGTAGTTTAATGCAGTGTAAAACCACCAATTCAACCAGTTCTCTCTCCAATATTTACTAATTACATTCATTTTCCTTTTGATTAAGTTGCTGGTTTGTTTTCATTGACAGTCAGACTCTTCTGCATGATCAAAACCAAAAAACATTACATTGCACAGAAATCCTGTAACTGATCACCTGGTAGGGTGACCATGACTATTTCCAGACACTTCCTCAGCCTCTGTTAAGCCAGTGACAGATTGCAGTTATTAACAGGTCAGTGAATAAATTAATTCCAGGGCACTGAAAATGATGTTCATGAAATGAAAAGTGGCCTTGCTGACATTGCATCACTATTTCTAGACAGTGTGCTTGAACACCAAATAAATTTCACAACTTGGATGAGTGCCAAAAACTAGTGACCTAGTTTCATTAGTGTGGGAAAAGACTAGCAATTGGTCCTAAGAGAGCAGATTACCAAAATAACTTCACACAAAAACATTCCATAAAGAATTTTCTTTAAATCAGACATTTTCCAATCTAACAAGTCACTGAAAATACTCTCTCCCTTGAAATCAGTCTGAGATCCATTAAATTCTAAAGTTAAAATGCACTTATATTACTCACGCTGACATCCCTATACAACATTTTGATTAAATAGAATAAATATTATCTTCTTTCCATCTCATTATCTCTTTCCATCTCATTCATAATAATTTTAATACTGTTTTAAATCAAAACAGCTTTTGCATTTTCAGTGAAAAATGTTAACACTTCAGGCTTAAACAAAAAGTTTTACTAATAAAAGTAAGTCTATTTTTAAGCACACAGTAATCTGCTCAGTAATCTTCCTTGATTAAAAATTCCTTGGCTTCTCTTCAAAAAACACACTGAGTATAGATGAGCTCAACAGCTGTCAACATAATTTTTAGGAACTTACCAAGTATTGTTGCGTCTATACTAGCCCCCATTTATACACTCCAGCTGGTCCACCAGAGCCCCACTCCCAATCCTTCGCCTCCAGTAACATCTATATTGAGATGAAGACATTTTGAAGAAGGGAGTCTTAATAACAACACAAAGATACTTCATCTTCTTTTCATCTTTCCAAAGCCTTTTGCTTTCTGTAAATTGCTTTCCGTTCACTAATCCAGCAAAGTGCAGAAGGTAAACTGAAACACTGTAAGAAAACTATTACAGCACTGGTAAAAATCCCAGAACATTCTTTCGCAAGTCAGATTTGAACATGAGTAATGGAATGCAATTAATTTCACCCAGCAATCCCTGCTTACAAGTCCTTACTAACACATGCCAGTGACAGAACTGCAAGTGTTCTCTGTGTGCTATGCGCAGTGAGGGTCACTTGCGCAATGACTTACACAAAAGGTCTAGAATTTAAAAGGATGAAAAAATCCCGGATCATTTAATCTCCTCAAATGTTGGGTTTTCTTTAATCCTACCAATTCCCTCTGGATTCATGGCTACTGAAAAAATCCTGAAGGATGATCATAGCTTTTGTAGGCTTTACTGTGGCAAACACTCGTGTCAATGGAAATTTTGAGCAAATAATGTCATGAAGACTGGTGACCAAGTTTTGGAAGGACATACCCATCATTTAAATTTCAAAAATGCTGTGGGAGTATATGGGAAAAAAATAAACAAAAAGAAACCCCATGCTAATTAATTTCTTCTTAATAAACCATTTAAGAGAATTAATAGCAAAGTTTTAGCATCTTATTTCTTTCTCCACAGATATTAAAAACTTTTAAAGTCCTCATGTTTGTATCTCTAACCCATCTTGTTTATCTGTCAGTCATCTTCTGAGCAGTGCGTGCATTATTTCACTGCTTTTTCACTCCTACACCTTCTGTCTCTGTGTTTATCCACAATCTCTTCATAGACTACCATCCCAACTACATGTACAGACTGTGGCAATATCATAACCAGGTGCTATAACTGTAGACTTAATAAAGGGCAGGCATGGGGACAGGGGGATGCGTCACAGAAGCTGAGTCACTGTAAACCACTTAAGAGTGGCTTATGAGCTGTTTGGTTCCAATTTATGAAGGTTGCTTATCTCACCCATGAAAATCATGCAAGTCTTCTACACATACTTTTTATCTCACAACTGAAATGCATATTTGGTCACCACTTTTACATGACTACTGAAAACTACCAAGTGATATTTAACATGATCAGCTACATGGGTTTGCATCCAATGTCTCATCTTCACCATCTTGTACTAAATTGTGTCTATCGCTGTGCAGATTAACAAGCTTCTTAACACTACAAGGAGTATTTTCATCAGCCTTTTTACACGTCTCTTTTAGTGACAAACCAAGAACTAAAATAAGGAGTCTGTGTTTCTTGGGCTGTCAATGCAGAGAGACAGGATAGGAACTAAGTCTTTCAAAATTGCCTAGATGGTATGAATAATCTTCTTTACTCCTTTTATTTTGCTGTATTCCACTGCCCTGCTATGTTTTTCATGCATATATACTGGAAGTTTGGTATTAACATATTTCTGCTTGATTATATGCTAAAAGATAAAATTAGATTTTTCCCTCACCACCTCAAGGTATTAGAATATAAATTCCCAACCCAGACTGAGTTGCTTATGCATTTTCATCTTCGTCCTTTGCTAATTCTTTAAGGTTAATGATTTTCTGTACTTCACCTGCCTGTTTTCTCTGCCTCTCCTAAAACTCCTAAGGAGTTCTTTCTCTTTACCCCTTCTGCTACCATAGAGATACGAAGAATAGAGGAAAAGCTGCATTAGTTTGTCAAGTAAAGTGAGCAAGTGAAGCTGCAGGAAGAAAGGGCACTACTGAGGCGATATTTAATCTCTGACAGTGAGCTGAAGTAGCAATGAGGCTCTTTAATAGAGGAACTTGGAAAGGTTGTCAGAAAAGGTAGAGAACCTTAAAATTCAGAAATGCTGACTATGGAAGAAGCTAAGACTAGAAATCTAAGCTCAGGATTTTTGTTTTAGCCCCTAGGCCACCAGAACAAGTAAGTCCTTAATTTGCTCAATATTTATCCCCAAAAAGAATTTTTTTTTTAATTTTAAAAAAGACCAAAATGACCAAATGGCCAATTTTCAATAGAAAATTTCATGTAAATCTGTTTTCCATATCCAGCAAATTTTTATTTTTCTCATGCCCCATTTTTCCTCAGAAACACCAGCTATTATTACTTGGTTTTGAATAAGCTTAGAAATAAGATATTGAAAGAAAATATTAAAAAAACTTCACATGAAAGTGTACCATTGGAAGTTTCTATTATGATTTTCAGTGGACAAGAGTGCTTGAGATAGACACTGGGTTCTGATTTCAGGACATGTTTGGAGAACAAAAGGGTGGTCTTTTACAAAGTAAAAATGGGTGGTCTTGTACAAACACTTTGTACAACTTCTTAAATTAAGCCCAAACTTTGTGCAAGGGCAAAATCATTTCATCAAAGGCATTCATGAACTCTGACAGATCTGTATGAGTGAACAGAAAACTCGTTTAACTGATTAGGTGGAAGTCTGTACACCAATAATTTTTTTATTTTAACTGGCTTTGAAAAAATCCAAAGTTCCTTACCTAGCAGCATCTTAGACCCTTCTTTTCTCTATTTACTTTATTCTTTCCATGTCCTCTTCACTTGAGAACCCCAAGTGAATATAACCTACTTTGCTCCTACATGATGAAACCTAATAGAAATTCCATTCATACTGTTACAGTTGGCCTAAACCATAATTTCTATTCAGTGTCATACTATTCTAAATATGTGGTGAGAAAAACCAAGCTGCAAATGCAAAGTTTGGGTTTGCTTTCTTTTCAAAGCCTCACTGCATAGTACAGAGCTGTACTCTGTACTATGGAAAAGATACAAATGTGATAGTACAACCCATGCTCACTGAAATGGTACCTGAATGGGGCTTAAGTCTAGATTATTTTAGGAGGATGGAAGAAAACAAATAACTTGTTGCATTTTTAAATTTTTCTGGCTGTCATTCAAAAATGAGCAATCCATCAATCTCACAAAACAATTTTCCAACTCAAAAAGCTTTCTTATATACCCACGATAATTAGGAAAGCAATTGCTCAATTCATTGTAACAACGAATTTTAATAAAAACATTACTCCAAAAGTCAATCTCAGTATAAAGAACAATGGTTTATTCTTCCAAGACATGAAAAAGTCTAAGGAACATTCAATCATTGGTAAGGTAAGATTTGATTTCTCCACTGGTATATCATACTGATCTCAGAACTTCTATGCTCTGCTTTCCAAGATCAAGAAAATTTCCTGTCTCAGCTTTTGCACTTCCTCTAATGCTCAACCTGGCTTCTGGGGCTTTCTTTTGTCCTTGTTTTGCTTCCTACTTCCTCTGCAGCATCAGGGGACAAACCTTAACTAAACATAGTATGTTGCATATGCAGTGCTGCTACTTAAGATACTGAAATTTCTCAAATGCCTGACTGTTAATTCTCTTTGTAAACAAGACATCTACAAATTTAGGTCAAGAAGAAATGTCCTGCAATCTCTGCTAGCAGAATAAACCAGAATGTCAGAAGTAGTCAATTGCTTACACTGAATTTGACATTTCAAATACTGTTCTAAACAATTGCAGTCATCTAGGACACACATGATAGCCTTGGATACCTCCTTTTTCTGTAGGAAGTGCTAGTTGAGTTTTTAATACGGACTTGGAAATGGTTGAGTTTTTAATATGGATTTGTTCTATGGGTAGCAGGCAAGGGGAAAAGGTTGCTCTGATGATCCTTCTGCAAAGTTAAGTATTGGAGACACCTGCTTCATGAAGGCACAGGGGATAGTTCAGACCACATAGAGTTCTATCATCTCTTTTGCTGTATGTTGCTACTATTTGGGAAGTATTCTATTTATAAAATTGAAGTAATTTTGTATATAAAATTTGCAAGACATTATTTTTATGAATGGAGCTTTTGCAGTGTTAGTATTGCAAGTCATTTTGCAGCTTTGCCTCACCGTCACCACTACAACTGATCACAAAGCCAGGGAGAAAATGAGTCACTTGATGAAAATCAGCTTATTTTTATTTGAGAAAAGGAAACTCTAAGAACCACAATTCTCTTTAACTTACAGAAGCAGAACAAATTTACCCCCCTTCTAGAAACATTCTATATATTGTGTTTAATTACTTTGAGGAAAACATGGATGTTAAGACATCTGTTTTCTATGCTATTAGCAATTTCTTATTTCAGGCCATTTATTAAATACAATGGATGAAACAAACATTAAAAAATTAAAATACAACTAGAGGTATTGAGACTTCAGATGACTGAAGAAAAATAGATAAATGTTGTTAGAGTAACTAATTTAGGGTAACTAATTTAACAAATAATAATAGAATTGTTAAATGCTCAACAGTCACTATTAGACCACAGTAAAAAAAAAATTAAAAGCTTTTCTTAATTGTAAGTCAAGAAGAAGAAAATGCATCTTCTTGGCTGTTCCACGATAAATAAAATTTAAGGCACAGTACTGATGTAATGCTGAAGATGCTGATTGAGGCGGTTATTTAAAACTGCCCTTTACTAGTATTTAATTTCTGTACTTTACAGTATTAATACTCTGACAAACGACAGAGATAAAGAAACAGAAGAAGTAATAGAAGTCACAAGAGACATTACAGGCTAACTGAAAAAATCCCCAGACTCAGACCTAACTCTTCACTTTGGGTTTTTCTCCCAATCAGTCAGCCAATTGTCACAGGACTAAGAGCCAAACTTTAAAAATTTAAGAAGACTCTTATATAGGTTTCCTTAGGTAACGAAAAAAAAAAAGTGTATGTAAAAACTTGGGACACTATATGAAAAAATAAAAGAAGAAAAGAATAGGCTAGGGAAAGTAGGAATAAAGATGGACAAAAGAAAAATACAGTATTACCCAGGTAAGATGTATAAAGTTATACAAAATAAGCAGATTTTTCATTCCAAGTATGTCTGTGATGATGTACTATCAAGAAGCACCTACATGCAGAAAAACTACACTAAATATGCAGAAGCTTTTAAGTTCTACCTCAGACACTACCACAAATAGCAACACTTTAATTTTTTCAGCATTTGTCAAATGCTATTCCTATTACTGGTGAAACTAAAATATAGAAATCTAAAGAATATCCTAGCAGCCTATTGTAATGTGCATCAGATTTCAACTTGAAATGTCTGACATTCAATTTAACCTTTACACTTGGCTGAATTGGACAACTACTGCTGTTAGCAAGAACACATTCTGTGTGAGTTTTTCACATTTGGAAAGTCCCTTGATGTCTTTCTCATCCAAAACAGAAAAATTTTTTCAGCTTTAAAATAAATACTGCAACAGAGACCATAAGGATGTTTTTAAAAGCAAAGAATTAATACTTTCATAGATAAGAAAAATACACTATGATTACCTAAATCCACTTTTGATTCTTACATGGGTTTTCTTCCTATGCAAAAAAACCCTAATATTTCAGTGTTCCTATCTATTTTATAGTCTTGTTATCTGCAAGCACTGTGATTTCTCCAAATACAATTTAAAGTCTAGAAAAACAGTCAAAACAATAATGTTACCAAAGTAAGGGGAGAATACAGAAATGCTGTAATTTAATCTCTCCCTTGTTCTATATTTTAAAGACAAAACCAGTCCAGTCTCCTACAGCTTGAACCTTCAGTTTCACCTTTGGAAAAACAGTTCAAAGCAACTTTAGATGTAGAAAGAATATATAGCTTATTTACAAAGACTTTCTTAGAGAGTTAACTATTTCTTTTTGTTTCCTTTCTTTTTTTTTTTTTAAAGTCTTCTTCATAAAATATGTTTTTCAACTGAATGCTCTCAAGGAAAGCATAATCCCAGGATTTATGCGCTTGGTTTTTATTTTAATATTAAACAGTAGAAAACAGTTTGGCAATGAAGTAGTGGGATTTCTGGGAGGAGCATGGAAGAATAAAGGCAAAATGATGATGAAATGAACAAAGCCTTGCTAATTAAAATGCCTTTATAAACAAAACATACCAAAAAGAGAGTGACAGCCTGCATATATTGGCCTAAATACAGGCCAATAGCCACAGTTTTTATCTAGCAAGATCAAATTACCTGCTTACACAAGCGTATTAATTTCAATGAAGTTCTATTCTTTTTTTTTGGTGGAAACATAATTTTTGATGCACACCAATACCTCTATCTTACGCCTAAGTCTTTTGTGGAAATAAATTGCATAAAGAAAACGCAAATTATTTTTTATATATATGCCTGTCTTTTCCACTTCTTGCTACCACAGAATACTTGCCCTTGTGCAACTAATAGCTCTCATTCTATTAACAGAGTAGAAAGTTTATGTATATTTTTTACAAGCATTTTATCTTCTCACAACAGATCTAATACTGAGTGGTAACAAATAAAAGCAGATCTGCCAGCAATGCATCATCTATCAATTGCAGACTTAATATGACATCCATTGTGAGAATCTAGAGATAAACAACCAAATTACGTCATGAAGTGAGACAGTTTTAAAAAGTTACAAAGCAGAAAAACAAAGGACTTCAACAAACAAATGCTCCAAAAGAATTTTTGGCTGAGGAGAAAGTTGTCACGGAAAAACACTTCCTTTGCAAGTTGAGAGACACCAGAACTACATTCAATTAGTGACAGATATTTGCACTTTTTTTAATGTCAGTTTGGGAAACAAAAGAGAACAAACACAATTTTCTTGCATAAAAAGACTCTTCCCACATTATTTTCAGCTCCTTATAGACACATAATTACACAGAAAATAAGTTGTTTAAACAGCTTTTTAACTAAGAGATCAAAAAATAGTAACTCCTTTTAGCAATGAATAGCTTTGAGAAAAGTCACTCTGATTGGTAAGAAGCATCTCCTTAAACTGCAAAGCTAACGAAGTCTGGTTTCTCATGAAATCCTGCCTCATACAAACTCATTGCTGTCCACTGAGATGAGTATTCTGACTGAAACATCCACAGCTAAGACATACACAACAACTCCCTCCTGTGCCCTTTCTTTCATGCCCAAGAATAGGGTAGTTCATGCTGAAACCTTTTCACCTGAGGCCAGTAAAATTTTCCCTTCATCTGGCCACCTACTTTTAATACAAATCTAGGGATTGTTTGTTTTTACAACCTCTACCCTGTAAACCACAAATTATACCACAACGGGCTAACAGACACCAAGTTCACAGTGAAGAAACCTGAGGAAGAGAGGGGATGAACAGACCCATACACACTCTGAAATATAATACAGCAAAAAGAAACAGTCTAAGAGATTCCTGGACTATGTGGAAGATAATTTCCTGACAGAGTTGGTGAGTGAGCCAAGAGGCCAGGTGCCCTACTGCTGTTTGTGAACAGAAGGATGATGTGATGCTTGGAAGCCATCTAGAGCACAGGCAACCATGAAATGATAGCTTTCGGTTCTCGGAGCAGTAAGGAAGGGGGTCAGCAGAACTGCTACCTCAGACTTCCAGAAGACAGACTTTTGCTTGTTTAGGAGACTAGTTGATAGAGTCCCTCAGCAGACAGTCCAGAAGGACCAGGGCTCTATGGAAGGCTGGACATTCTTCATAAAGAAAATCCTAAAGGCAGAGGGGCAGACCACCCCTATGTGGCAAAAGAAGAGTCAATGGGAAAGAAGACCAGCCTGACTGAACAAATACATTTTCCTGGAACTCCATAAAAAAAGGAGAGACATTTGGGAGACAACCCCATGCAATGCCTCAGGCTTGAGGCAGAGTGGCTGGAAAGCTGCCTGGGAGAAAAGGACCTAGGGGTGCTGGTTGACAGCAGCTGAACATGCTGTGTCCAGGTGGCCAAGAAGGCCAATGTCATCCTGGCCTGTATCAGCAATAGTGTGTCCAGCAGGACCAGGGCAGGGATTGTTCCTCTGTACTCGGCACTGGTGAGGCCACACCTCGAATCTTGTGTCCAGCTCTGGATCCCTACAAAAAAGACATTGAAGTGCTGGAGCCTGGAGTTAGCTGGAGCCAGTGTTAAGCCTGGAGAAAATGAGGCTCAAGGGAGATGTTACTGCTCTCTACAATCACCTGAAAGGAGGTTGGGGTCAATCTCTTTTACCAAGTAACAAATGGTTCAAGTTGTGCCAAGGTAGGTTTACACTGGATATCAGGAAAAATTTTTTCACTGAAGGGTTGTCAAGCACTGGAACAGGCTGTCCAGGGAAGTGGTTGAGTCACATGTAGATGTGGCACTTAGCGACATGGTTTAGTGGTAAACTTGGCAGTGCTTATTTGACTGTTGGACTTAATGAGCTGAAAGGTCTTTTCCATCCTGAATGATTCTATGACACATTTTCCGTGTTGGCATAGGACCATTTGAGCAATGATGATTGGCAGACTCTCCTTACAAAACAAGAATCATCAATATTCATTCTCAGGTAACTTTCCCATCACCAAGGTACCAAGCTTTTCTCTCTGTTGCACATTTACACTAGTGCTCTGAATCTTGACTTCCTTACTAGAAAGTGGGACATACTTAAGAGGAAAACCAGAAAGATTTCCTACTTTTCCTAGTTCACATTCTAGCAGTTAAGCTTCTTCCATAGTGCAGAAGACTGGGTTTAGATTTCCAAATGCAGAAGAATAGTCCTGCTCCCTCACTACGTGAACAGCAGGTCTGTTCCAATATACATAGCTATTGTATAAAAGGAGGCACTGCTGTCACCCTGCTTGGTCTTGCTATGCTGTCTGCCATGGATGAATTTTCTGAGGAGATTCAACCTGCTACAATACAGTATGCTCTATAGATGACCACTTGGTCAAGACCCTTAGCAGACTTAGAAGGAACAATTAATTTTGGTTAACTCAACTAACTGCTGCTCAAACTTAGCCTTTAGAAAGTTGCAGTACATCTGTGCATATTCAAAAGCAAAATTTCTTGCACCTGGGAAATATGGGGTAAAACTGGTCAATAGACAGCACCTCACTGGGTCTTTTCATAATCACATTTCATTAAGAATAGAATAAACTGTAACATACAACAAGGTCCAAAACATAACAGTTGATATGCCCTGGATCTATATTTTAATACTATTAAATTCTAGTAACATTCTTCTAACACAGCTCTTTGATTATAACTTTCTGGGCTTTTAAAAAAGCAAACCCTCACAGTATAAGTATGTTTTCCATATAGCCTCAAACACCCACAATTATCACCCGAGCTAAAATTTCATATTTATCACATACTCCTGGCAGCTGACAGAGCAGAATAAGAACAGTGGCTTGCCATGGTATAGGGACATAGTTCAAAGAAGCAATTCAGTTTCTCAGAGGATTTCAGGTGTACTAGATGGTAGCAGAAATCTATGTAGGCCTCTTAAGAGCTACAGCTCACTTTTCAGCTCCACTCCCCAGTTCTGTTTTGGCTTAGAGCAGCTTGAAATAAACACTCTCAGAAAATATTCCATTAACCCACAAAGCTCTGGTTCAAGCGTGTATATCTGGCTTCTCTACCTAACTGACGTATGCAAAATTCCTTCACTCACTCTTCCCTTTCTGATGACAAAAAGCATGATCAGTTACTATTTGGATGACAAGAAGCAAAAAGGGCAGAAACATTTTCGTGATCAGCCTGTACTTCCACTAGTCCTGTTGAGCAGCGACAAAGTTGTGATTAGCTCAAATACATTCAACAAAAATAGTTTTCAGAAAGGCTGATAGGAATAGGGGAAAAAATTCGTCACTGAACATACCCCAAAATGTTGTAAATTGAAAAGTCAGTGTAACAAGATTAAATCTGTCATATTTTCAGGGAGCTGAAGACATATACCCGAATCATTATTTTAGGATGAGAAGAAAAAAAAAAAAAAAAGATTTTTGAAACCTCATTCTTTGAATAGCAGTAAAATATTCTGAATGAAACTTATAATGAGTCAGTTAACTAGCATTTTAACGTAAGAGCACAGAAGTTCGAAACATCTATAATTAACTGAAGACAAGGAAATAAGAAAACGTAAAAAAGTTGAATACTGAGAATATATGGAGAATTCGAGCTGAATTTCTTGAACTGGAGGATATGTTTCCAATACTGTCTTACTGAATTTCTTAGGAAAGGAGGGAGTGGAAGGACAAAGAGGAAAAACTGACAAAGATAAACATCAATTTCTGTCTTTTTCTTTACTGGGACTTATTGTCACATTATTTCATGACAACACCAGTACAAGTAAATACATCCTTAAAATCATCTGCATTATTATCTCTATCTGCCGCTAAAAGAACTCAGGCATCAATCATAACTGTTTTGCTTATGTAAAATGCAGCTCTGACCACAGAAAGTGTTGATTGAAATTACATCTCAGCAATATCCATAATAATACAGCAATTGAATTGTACAATAATTGTCCAAATTAGTCATAGGATGGGACAGTTTTATTACACACAGTTCATACCACCACTCCCATTATGATTGTTTTTATTGTTTTTTCTATGTGACCTGCACTGGTATCCATTAGAATTGGACACAGTGCTTTCAAAATAGGTTCCACCCGTTAGAAAGAAAACAGGAGCAAAGACACGGTATGAAGTTCCCTAGAACTTCCAGAAATTAAGGCAAAAAATCACAGGGATGCACTTTTTTTCAAGTTATTGCCCTTTTCCCAGAGCAGCAAATATCTTAATTCAAGTAGCAATGATTTATACATAAAATAAAAACAAAAAGTTCCGTAACACATCCTTGAACATTATTTATTATGTAATTTTCATTCACCTTGAGTCTAGAAAAAGCAGGTCAGCTGGCCTTCCAAAAATAAAAGAAGTTTTTGACACAAAAAATCTTGGCAAGACAACACATTTACTCACAGCTATACTTTCAGTTCTTAAACTCTTTACAACCAATAAACAAGTAGCTTGAAAGCAGAATTCAAAACCTAAAGTACCAAATGTTACGTAAAAGTGGATCTTAATTCAAATAATTGGTTTTGTACGCTGCTTGTTAATCCTTTATCCTTGCCTGACCCTCAGCAAAATTATTCAGCTTTCAGATCAAGACACTGAATGTCATTTACAGAATCGCTCAATGTTGACTTAGTTAATGAAGACTTTGTTTAAAAATATAATATACAGGTGACCCTCCCTGAAAATAAGAAAAATACTTTTTAATTAATTTTGGTATGTAATACAAGCAATAAGCCATAAAACATGCGATAATACTTAATAGAAATATAAAAATAAGCAGAAATCCATTAAAAATTCAAAATCTAATTCTAAGTACATATGTTACTTAGTTATTTGTGGTAGCAAAAGCAAAACATTCATACCTGCACCCGGAATGATTGCCAACTTCGTTTCAACTAGGCCCATTTTAGCAGAAGAGGCTAAAAAGCAGAATGTAAAGGAGTTCTTACTATAATGTAGAGGGGAAAAAAATCTATGGAAAATATGTAACAATGACCTCGAAGTTTGCTAATTTATTAAATTTTCTTCAAAAAATAAAATAAATCACTCTTTAAAGCATTTGTTTATTAAAAAAACTTCAAATAGATTCAACCGATCTGCTTTTAGTAAAAGATCCAACTACTTCCATCAAGGCAAATTCAGTGCCTTATTAATTTCCACACAGCAAATAAGCAAATACAGTGAGACTTGCTTCCAAGCGGAAAGTACTAAAAGGGAATGGCTGTTATTGCTTAACATCTTAGAATGGGGTAGAATTCTGTATCTGATTATTTGAATTCTTTAGGTGACAGAATATTCTCTAAGGTTGAACAACTTTATAAACCCTAAGTTTCTGGCAATTGCTCAGGACCAAGTTTCCATTTACTTTCCATCAATTGGCTTTACAGTTCTAACATCTTATTAGCTCAAGGATCCTCTTTTCAAGAGTTGTTGTCACTTCTATAATTTAATTTCTTGTGTAATAATACATGCACTAGCAACTTTTGTTCTTTCCCTGCACTCTGTTTACATAAAACCTAGTCTCCATCTAGAGCACTTCAAATGCACACGAATAAAAAAACCAATGAAATTTACATAACCCTTCTGGCAATACTGATAAAATTAGGGTCAGAAGAATCAAATAAACATTTAACAAAACCAATCCAGCTAACAGGGTTAAGTTGTTTTAAATGAAACATTACCATTAGACAGGTTTCTGCTAAAGTCCTTTAAAATAATGGGTTATAAACAATGTCAAATACAATGTAAGTTTTATAAGACTGTTGCCAAAAGATGGATTAGCCAAGCCAGCTATAACACTAATAATCCTATATTCCATAGCAGGATTCAGACCTACCTGCTACCCGTATATCACAGGCTAACGCAAGTTCTAGGCCACCACCTAAGGCAGTTCCATCTATTGCAGCAATAGTAGGTACCGGCAGATTAGCTGAAAAAGAAAGTACCAATTAACACCAACCTCAAAAAGAACATCTCGGGAATGTGATTTCATTACATTTTGCTCATTGTACAGTAATACTATGGGAAAAAAGTTTCATAAAATAAATTGTGACTAAAAATTGACTGATTGATCAGCAACACTTTGGCAAAAAAAAAAATTACTCTCCCTATCCCTCTGAGGCTGAATAGGTTTGCACGTCTTTCTTTGGCTTCTCCTCACTTTTGACACAAATCTGAAAAGTGAACTTCAAGAGCACAGATAGCAGAGCCAGACAAAGCACTTAAACAAACGCTCCCAGATGAAATACAGGTGTATGTATGTATGATGTGCCTGTGATGATCTCACAGCTAGAAGCTCTCTGTGTCTTGACATTTCTAGACCACCACTGGCAATAGTGGCCACCACTATTGCCCCTTTTCTCCTGTAAAGCAGCAGCTAACAGCTTAACAGAAGTGGGAAAGTCTTCAGTTTGACAAACAGATGCTCATGCTGCCAGCACACATGACAGGCAGCACGGCTCCAGAGGCCTGTGCGACCATGGCATGGTTTGTATGTAATTTATCATCAGTGCTCTGACACAGGAAAGTCTTTTAAAAAATCAGATAAAGCACTGCTTTTCACCTTCTGCAAATTAAAGTTCTCTTCATCCCTCTTAACCACAAAGTTTAATGCAAAATGCATTTTCATTTTAGAAATAAACTTGTGTATTACAGCTTTAATTATATTTAGTGTAAGAGTTACCACAAGCTATCCATTTTAAAATAAACAGTATTCCAGTAGTATGTCGTTGCTACTGAAGTTTCAAAAACAGTCAGAAGCAATTTGTCAGCTGGACACTTGGATGTACAGCTTGTTGAAATGTTAAACCAGCTCTTGACAGCAAAAGCTTTTTCTGCAGATGTTAAAAAAACATTTTCGTTGTTTTAATGTTTCAACTAATTGAATTCGTTGACCAGTTCATTCAGTCTTAGCCAGAAATAGAAAAGAAAAAACTCTTCTCTCAACATATAAATGCAAGTGACACGTGAGAGACTTATTTCCTTTTAAAATCTGGGAGGATAATATGACAAAAATTATTAATTTAATGTATTAATTACAACTTTTCTTAGTGAACTAGCTAGCTCTAAATTTAGAAATTGTGCTACCTAGCTTACCTTCTTCCTAACAGATGCACTTCAGATAACTTCATTTAACAAAAGAATCAATTAAATATTGGTGCACATCAGTATGACAATTATTATACAAGCCTGAAGTCTCTCACTGGGTAACAAAATATGTAATTAAATAAAGGTTATTTTAGCTGCAAATTCACCTGCTTTTATGATTAACAACCAATGAAAATCCAATTGTCTTTAAAAAAAGAACAAAAACTTAGCAATGCTTTTCAAGATTCTAACAGATGCTATAAAACAAAGCCCCTGGGTTGCTGTTTTAGATCATGATTAATAGTGATTATCTGAATCGATTTCAGTGTCAAAAGAGGCTACTGATTACTGTTTGCAAGAGCTCTTTCAGTGACTTAAAAGAGCTCAAGGTATCCATTATACCTGCCATCTGCCACAGAAGGCATAGGAGACGGAGGAATAGTAGAAAAATCTGCTCTTTCTCTATTTACTTCTTCTTAGTTATATGGAAAGGCAACTCTCATTTCCAGCAGGGCCAGGATGCTGACAGAAACTTATAACCCTGTCAACACAACCAATTTTTCAAACAGTCTTGCAATTTTTCTAGCTGACACAGCTACCCTTTTTCTTAAAGAAATATGCCTTTGCCACGGGTAAATTAAAAATAGTTTGCCTGAACACGAAGGCAGGGTCATTGTTAACTGCAGTTTCCAGCAGTTACTGCCTGTATGAATATTCCATTTATCAGAGACTAGCAAACAGTATCCTGAGTACTATTTGCATGGCTTTTGCAGTACTCCAAGGCAGAACACTTTCCTAAGATAAGCGACTTCCGGAATTAGCTATAGTGCAATTCAAGTAGACTATTACACAAGGAAATGAAAGTTACAGAATGAGTATTATAAAACAGCTTGCTTTCAAGAATTACAGCCAGCATGAAATAATAAAAATTCATAATTCAAGGGGAGAAAAAGCAGTTTCATAATGTATGTTAGAATCATCACTTCCCAAGGATATTAATTTGAAAGGATCACCTGGCATAAGAGTTGACAATTAATGAAAGGCAAAATATTAATTCCCTGTAATAGCCTTGTGTGTATCTATTAAATGAATTTAAGAAATTAATCCTTTTAATATGTCCTTGTGAAGCATCAGAAAAACTAGCACAGGAAAAAGTTAGTAATCACTTGGGATTGCAAACTGAGTTTCTAGGCTACTGGAACTTGTTAACAAGGGTAAAGCTTCTTGGAGTATTAGTATTTTGTAGCATAAGAGGCACCTGATCACATTTATCTGCATGACTTTAATGTACAACTGCCAAAACTGTTAAGCCCATAACAAAAACAGAGATGATGTTTGACAAATAATGCCCTATAGACTTAATTGAGTTGTATGCACTCAAATTTTAGGAACAATAAATTACACGCATAGACAGGTCAATCTTCACAATGATTCTACATGACAAGGCTCATTTGGTATGAGTGATAAAGAAATATTTAAAGCTTTGCCAAGAAGCCTAGTGGTTTTATACTTTAACATTCCATATTTTTGTCACAGTTCAAATAACAAGATATAAATTTCAGGCAATTGTTGTATTACAACTCATTAGTGCTAAATTCTAGATTTGATACCGGTTTATCAGGGTGCAATCATGAGCTACATAGTGAAATCAAAAAGGAATTTAAGATATATATAAAAGAAACAGATTAACTAAATTAAATGAGAGTACAACACAGAGACGAGTAGACCATGTATATATAGAGATTAATGTTGTTAGAAGTAGTTAAAAAGACTAAGTAATGAGCAGCATTAAACTTTAGTTAGAGAATTTCACTGAATTACCATAGTACATCAAAGTGTGGAATATGAAGGACACTAAATAATAAGGTAGTTCACACAATGAATCCAGAAAGTATTACTTCACACATCTATTCTAATGTGAAACATGGCACTTATTCTGTAAATACACCTCTATTCTGTATATAAAACATGTCCTAAGCAAACACCAATAGTCACGCCCTAATGCAACATCAATGCTCAATTATATTACAGAAAAGCAAGGTTGTAAGTACAGTAAAGAAATAGAAGGGTCCAATTCATGTTATGTTATGTCAGCAACAGAGCCGGATACAAGACAAAAAATGTGTCCCTATATTTGAGATCACAGGATTAGAGACTTCTAGCTGAAGAGAATACAAATGTGAACAAGCAGAACAAAATACATTTTATGTATTAAGTTGTTTGAGGAATAATCTGTTAGCACAGAAGCTGGCAAAATCTGTAAAAAAGCATGTTTACTGGCCATTCAAGACATGATACAGGTGGAGTGACCAAGAGATAAACAGAAGAACTTCAATAAGAGAAAATAAACTTAGTAACATTAGATAGCTAAACTAAACCCATAAACAGCTCAAACAAAATAGAAAATACAATATACAGCAATACAAAGAAATGGACCTGCTTCTTTCTCTGCAATAACTGTGAACCTTCAGTTTAACTTCAGAAATACATCCCTGGTAAACAGACATGTCACATGTAGTTTTAGATTAGGCTGACCAGCAGCATCTTGTAGTCTTGGGATACCTCCTGCTCTCCTGTGACTCTTCATTACTGAAAGATGTAGAATAGAGCAAGCTAAACTCTACCACCGTTTTGCCATGAGTACAGAATGTCACAGGAAAAGCACTTTGCAATTAAGCATACAAAAACACATGTAATGTGTTGGAAGTAATTTCTAAGAATCACAATTGTTCTGAAGGAGGTAATTGTTATTTCATCTTCAAGTGACTTTCCACATGCTGTCTACTGCTAGTGACTAACAAGGGATTTCCTTTCTGCTTAGAGACCATGCTATGACAGACAACAAGGCAGCATATGAATACAGGCACCTGGTCTGGAGGACTTGACCACTAAATAGTTTCTCAGATGTGTGCCATAACGCCTACACAGCTGATTCATATTATTGCGGACACTGACATTCCCCAAATAGAAAGCAGAAATTGCCTGGATTCTACTGACCTGAATCATAAATTACTATTTGGTCTTCTGACTAATTTATTAAGGAAGTTCTTATAAAATTACAGATATGTAAGATAATAGCTGAGAGGAAACTGGATTATACGTGACACTTTCTTAGTTACCGTCAAGCAGCCTTTTTTCTATTCCTGCACAACCTCAGTTTCTCATTATTGACAAAAAATAAGTGGCCTGATCAACTAGGAGAAATCTACTTTCCACAGTTAGTGAGGAAGAAGGAAGTAAGAAGAATGAATACATATATAGTAAAACCATAATGGCAACAATTAGAAAGTACATATGAAAGTAGCCTTGTTTTTATGAAACATTATATACGGTAGATTTTACATAACAGGCAAAAAAACACTTTCTTTAGATGGTGTCAAATTACTCAAAGGAAGACCCATCACGAATGCTGATCCCTTACTGTGAGTTCCTGAAACAGGCAGAGGAAGAATAATATGGTTATCCAGAATTCCAGACTTTGTGATTTGTGTTCCTGCTTAACTTGCATGGACTTGTCCAAACTGATTAACGTAAAATATTTAACACCCAGGAAAAAGAATTACTAATTCAGAATATATCAAATTCAAAAAGACCAACCTCCTATGAGTGTCCTCCTTGCTTGCTCAATATATTTATACCTGTAATATTTTCTGTAAGCAACTGTACCACATACTCATATAAAAGGAAAAAAAAAAAACCTATTTGTGAGCTAGACAAAAGATTTTGAGATTTAGACTATTCAACTGCCAATGAAGTGTATGAGAATCACCCATTTGTAGCTTGGCAGCCATCACAATCAACCTGAAGAATACCTTCAGTATTCCCTTCCTTTACTTAGGATATAGGAGTCATCATTAAAGAACTGAAGTCCAACAGACATAGAATTCAGTTTCTCTTAAAGTAAAAGGTCTGCACTGCTACTGCAGTAACATTTCATATTCCCATGAATCAGAAAATAAAATTCCATGAAAGCTCACTCAAGCCCTAACAATGCACAAATTCTATACAGTCCCATAGATATAACTAACTTCTATTTCTGAAGTACTTTTTTACAGATTAGGACAAATATTTTCAATTCAACTAATTATAGCAGTCAGAATTTGGTATTTACAAACATTCAAATGAAGCCCCAGTTTATAAATATAATATAAATTAATATAAATGAAGCCCCATAAAAAGCCTGCCTTTTTATGCATTTGATACGAAACATTAAAATGAAATACAGTCACCTTAACTTCCCTTGCTATTCCTGTGTTGTCTTACACCTGGACAATGTTCAAGAAAGATTCTTATTGTTCCTTTCTCATCTTCATTCAGTGACCTCTGGCAGCCAATCTTCAGAAAGAATAGCTATTCAGATATAAATCAGAAGCTGGTCACTACTTCTAGTACCTACTGAACCAGATTCATAACCCTGACTTGTCTTTAATTATGAACAGAAGAATTATTGTCTCCCAGAATGAAACTGAAAAGAAACTCGTGAGCATACTCGCCTCAAAAACTGTGAGCATCCATCTAAGACAGAAGTAGCTACAGAACTCAATTTTAAATGACAACACAACTGAGTTGCCACAGAACAAAGAAATAGATTGTCCAAGCTATTTATTCCACATTTGCATTTCTGATTATTTGACAAATAAGGTTGATTAGTAAACAGCTTACCAGAACAAGCAACTTCGGGGGGCATTTCTAGCAGCTGATTTTTCCTTTTGAATAATGGATTTCATAAAACATAAAGCCAGGAGGACGAATTGTATAAAAATATCCTGCATACTGTCAGCATTACATGGATTACTAGAGGAAAGTATGCTATAAATTGAGGAATAGATTAACAGTTCCACAGTTTGTTACCTAACTCTGGCAGATCAAGGTAGTGTGGCAAGTATCTGCCTATATATGTCTGCAGCACATGAGAAACATTTAAATCACAGAATGGTTGAGGCTGAAAGAGACCTCTGGAGCTCACCTTGTCCAGCCTGTCTGCTCAACCAGCATCACCTTGAACAAGTTGCTCAAGCTCATGTCCGGATAGCTTTTGAAGATCTCTAAGGAGGGAGACTCCACAACCTGACTGGGTGACCTGTATCGATGCTCAGTCCCCTCCACAGTGAATAAGGACTTCCTGATGTTCAGGGAGACTCTCTTCTGTTGTATTTTGTGCCCGTTGCCTCTGGTCCTGAGACTAGACACCACCAGAGATAGCCTAACTTCATCTTCTAGCAACCTCCCCTTTAGATGTTTATATATATTGCTGAGATCACCTTCCGAGACTTCTCTAGGGGGAACAGTCCTAGCTTGCTCAACCTTTTCTCACAGAAGAGATGCTCTGGAGCACTCATCACCTTCAGGGCCTTTCACTGGACTTTCCAGTAGCTCTGTGTCTTTCACGGGGGAGCCTAGAAGTGGCCACAGTACTCCAGCAGTGGCCTCACCTGTGCTGATGAGAGGGAAAGCATCACCTCCCTCAGCTCCTGGCAATACTCACCCTAACGCAGCCCAGGATACCGCTGTCCTTCCTTGCCACAAGGGCATAGTGCTGTCTCACATTCAACTTGGTGTCCCACCCAGACATGCAGGGCCTTTTTGTGCTGCTGCTTGTCGTATCATTACCCCCATCATATATCCAGTGCATGAGATCGTTTGCATTTTCCTTTGTAGAAATTAATGAGGTTCCTGTTAGTCTATTTCCCCAGCTTACTGAGTTCCCTCTGAATGGCAGCACAACCCATTCCTTATGATTTTACATCATCAGCAAACTTGCTAAGGCTACAGTCTATCCCACCATCCACACCATTAAAGTTGTTGAACACAATTGAATCCAGCACTGTCCCTGGGATATACACTGGCTAGAGGCCTCCAAGCAGACTTCATGCTACTGATGCACAGCCTGCACCCATTCATTTAGCCAATTTTCAATCCATTTCATTGCCTTTTCATGCAGTCCATATTCACCAGTTACTCTACGAAAATTTTACAAGAGACACTGTCAAAAGCCTTACAGTCAAGGTAGACAATATCCACTACTTGTTTCTCATCTAACAAACTAATCGTTTCATCATAGGTTGTAAAACTGGTTAAGCAACATTTCCCTCCTCTGATTCCATGCTGACTACACCTTGTGACTTTCTTGTCCCTCGTGTGCCCAGTAGTAGTGTAGTTTCCACATTTAGCTGTCCCAGAACCTTTCCAAGGACAAAACTTAATCTACAGATAAGAAAGCTCCCTCCCTATTTCTTAGTACATTTATTTAAATGTATTAACAATGAAGACTTCAAATTAATAAAAAGAATGGTCACATGCCCCCAAAATGTTTAAATACAACTAAGTGCATATGTGTAGATAGATTCCATAACTGAAGGTCACCCATTAGGAAAGCAAGAAAGAGGAAAAAAGAGTCATATCTTAAGAGTGAGAATGTAAAATAAAGAATTACAAATTTTAGTCTTGTTATTAAAAAGCAATGCACTTATTTACATGCTATTTCTCTTCAGTGTATATTTCAACAAACAATAGTTTAAACCTATATAATACTGCAAGTCTGTGAGATGATTCCTATACCAGCGTTGAAAGGTGTGAGATCTGTTACTTTACAGAATTTCTTTAGGAACCAAAAATCTCCAAGTTCTCTGGTTACAAGTTATAAAAGAATTTTCAAAAGGTCACAGACACAAATAGGAATTTTGAATCAGCAGTAATGATTATTTGAAACTACATCCTAGCTTGCATAATAATGGGGAATGGATTTTTACTTTGTTTTTAAAATAATTTTATAACTAAATATTCTTATTTTGTTACTCAGAACAGATTTCTCTTCCACCTCTTCACTACCCAGATTCTTGATGTCTCTTGGTGATGTGGCTCCTGTTTATAAAAACTAAGATGTTTTAACTTAAAAAAAAAAGGAGGGCATAAAGGGCATAAACTATGCCCCTTGAGTGGCAAGTAGAGGCAGTCTGTGTGCAATTCTGATAATTGGAATATTCCTTATACTAGGAACATTATAATCACAAAATTACATTTAACCAATTAAATAATTTATGTCACAGGAAATCAGAAAAATAATGAGCTGGTTTGGGCCAAATTCAGGGAAACGTCCAAAAGGAACGTCTCCTCAAAGGAAGGCAGGTTATAGCCGCCCCTCCCCCACCCAGGTTCGGGAAAGAAATATTCCTCGGAGGAATGTGAAAGAGAGAATAAAAACTATTTATTTAACAAACACACAGGAAAAGAATAATAATGCTAAATAATGAAATCTCTCGCTGTGGAGAGAAACCTGAAAGATTTGAGAGTCCTTCTGTGGGTGTGGTCTCTCTCCTCCTCCTCGGAGCTGGGTCTGCTTGGGGCTCACCTCCAGGCCGGGGGAAGGTCCCCCGGTGAGGTTCTGATGTTCTGATGTTCTGAACCAGTCCAGAAGAGAAGAAAAAAGAATCCAAAGTCCCAGAAAAACAAGGTTTAACTCTCCATCTCTCCCTGAAGAAACGGAGCCGAAGAAGCTGGCTGGAAAGCAGGAAGGGTGCTTCCTCCCCACTTCTTCCCACAGCAGAGCGACGCAGAGGAGTGGCGACCTTGGAGCACAGACTGCTTTGAAAAAAGTTCATCTGGCCCTTTTTTTCCTTCTCTTCCCTCTCTTGGGCTCAGTTTAAAGGCACAGAAAGGCACAGGAATCATATCCAGGCATAGAGCGATGATAGGGGATACACATCATAAAGTCACCCCAAGACAAATAATTGCAACACAGCAGTGTATCTTGATTTCATTTTTGGGGACCTGTTCCTGAAGAACAACAATGCGATGGCATACAACCTTTGCAATGACACTTTTGTTCAGGCAGTTACCTTGCCATGCAAAATCTATAATCAAGTCAATGACTACAACAGTTTGCTTTCATTTTCAGTTGCAAGCTACTAACATCAAAAAAAGATTCTCCTATGGGGAAAAAAGCTAACAGAAACAAAATACTTCAACGAGTACTTTCATCCATTCTGTAACACTAAGAAAACCAACCAGTGTATGCAGCAACATATGATAGTGGCTGAGAGAAACTGTCAAATCTTCCTACATGAACTTTAGGGTAAAGAAGATTGGTCAAACCATTTCTGCACATAGCAAGTAATTAAATGTTACAAAGCTTTGCTTCTCGTAAGTGCAAAAATAATGACAAAGTGATTATTCAATTTATTTCTGTATCTCCGTACATTTCAAAAATATATTCATCTGCCCAAACGACCACACTTAAAAGTCTGGATACGCAGTTCTGTGCCATACATTTGCTAGTTACAGCTGTGAAAGACTTTTAGGTACCCTCTAATTCCTGTGCTTTATGTAAGAAGCTTACTAGACTACAACTGTTGATAGACTTGTTTGAACATTACTGTCTTTGCTTTAATACCTTCAAAGCTCAGGCGGACAATAACAATAAAGAGCTGCATTAAAAAATATGTATTTTAGTATTTGTAAAGAAAATTTACTTTTTAATGAAAATGGTTACTGCACATTGCCTACAGCTGATTATTAAGCAAAAGGGATTAATAAAGTTTTTCTTCCATTTATTTTGACAGTGACTAAAGCACCTCACTCAACCCTATTAATTTCCCAGATTCCTCCATTAATCACTCACTCTTATATATGACATAGAAATAATATATTTTTGAATTGAAAAAAAACATTCAAACTTCAATATAGAAATATTATATTCTTTATTTAAAAATTTTCTATTTGTTACTTTATTATTATGGACAAGTAAGAGAGACAGTGTGTTTTACATTCTTGATAATAGAAACAGAAACTGGGAAACTAATGGGAATGAAAGAGGTGGTTTAATTAAACCCTTAGCTACCGTTTTCTGTATCCAACTTTTCCGTGATTTTCTTGTACTGTCATTTGGATATTTCAATCATCTCCAGTAACACACTCCAGTCTGATAAACAGATTCATCAGTTCCTTCATATTTACTAATGTTTCATCTTGTCGTCTCATTCTGCCCTCAGTAAGACAATAATGAAGTAAAACCCAGGTGACAGAATCTGCTTTCTGTGCAAATGAATGAAAGCTTTGGATAAAAGAAAAATTAAAATTATTTCTTGCGTTTTTTACTCTTACTACGTACATTTAAGAACTTATTACTCGCACAAAAACAGGACAGCATGTAATCAAGCAGCGAATTTACGAAAACAAAGGAGTTAAATGAATTCAGTTACATTTTTACATTCTACTTTTATGAAAGTTTTTTTTCTTTCTTAAAGAGCACACAAAATAAAACTATAATCAAACTATAATCTCTATATAATATACACACACAACTATAGTCTCTAATATAATCTCTGGTTGTTAAGAGAATCAAATTGGATACGATTTTCATTTTCTTTATTGTCTACTTGTCTGATTTACAGTATGAAGATAACACATCCTCTATTATTACTAGCACTCTTGTTTGACACAATACATTCCCCAGTCTAGTGCTAAAATATTTTTATTTTTAAATTAGCATAGTGTACCAAATAATAGTTTTAAGCCAGTTCATTCACAGAACACTACAGAAGAAACAGTCCCTAAGATTTCACAGTAAGCATAAATTTCTTTTTTTTTAATAAGCTAGCTTAGTAATATCATCAAGCCAGTGCCTACCTAAGCAAAAGGTGTATTCAATACAAGACTTGACAATGCTATTCTGCAGTTAAAGCCTCGTGCTTGGCCCAAGGAGTGAGCTCAGGTTTTCCTCAATAGAAGAGTAGCATTATGCTTTCAGTACCATGTCAAGAGTTACTACCCTTTGAATACCAATTCGTTCAAGGAACAGAGCCAGAGACTAAGACAGGCAAAGCAAAGAGCTAACAAACTTTCTCATTCTTTCTCATTCAGTGATTGAAACATGCAATTTCAAACCTGAACAGGGTGAGGAAAGGATAGCGTTCCCAATCATCAAACATGCACAGTGTGGCTCCCTAGAGAAGGAACGGAAGCCCTGGACAGCAAGTGATACTGGGAGGCCTGTTTTAACACAGTGCAAACTGGCTGTGCTGATCTCAATAAACCATTTGAGCAAGCAGCACCCACCTTTTCGTACAGTTACCTTTGTGGAAGGAAACTTAAAGAGCCATGTTCAGAGAATAGTCTCTTGTCCTCACAGAACAACATTCAAAATTACTACCAGAAGGAAAACTAAACTACTACTGAGGCTATGTTGATTTTTGTCATGGCTGTACAGCAGCACCAGGATCAGACAACACTTATTCAAAGGCTATCTTAAATTAACTCAATATCAAGAGAAGAAATAAATCTACCACTGGAAAAAAACCAAGAGCCCAGCAACCCACTCAGAATGCTAGTGCTCAAGAACTGTATTAGTTATGCCATACACTTAATCAAAGAGGATATATCATAATACAGTAAGCGAAATGCTGTGCTAAAATCTACCTTCCACAGTGTCAGCAATGCAGAAAGACTACAATGCCTAAGGCCAGCTGTTAAGCATAGCTCTGCTAGCTGTGATTTGTCCTTTTTCAAATTTGATAGCTTTCTGAAATTTCATTCTGCTTCCCAACTCATAGCCTGTATCTCTCTTCCCCAAGAGAGAAATCCACAGCTCTTATCAAAGGATTTCCAAACTAGAGTACTCCATCTTTGACGGCCAGATCCACTTCCAGCAAACACAGATGGATCTAGTAAATTTGGTAAATTTTGAGTGTTCGCTACTAAACCAGGGTTTAAAATGCTAACCACAGCTCCACAGAAGCCTCAGAAATTCAAATAGTGAAACAAGGCACAGCATCGACCTCATCAATGATAATTCTTGCTTATTTTCAAGCCTTCAGAATGGGAAGGTGCAGTACCAGTTAGCAGACTAGCAATCAAGTGAAAATTTTTATAATCCTGATAGCATTCTTGTGACCTCTGAAACCAATTTTTGACAGCTTGCATCCAAAACCAAACCGTAGCATATAACGTGGTAACAAAAAATGCATGTATGCATGACCTTCAACAGTCAAACTAGGAACTTTTTTGAAAAAAGGGTTGTTTGTCTGAAGGATAAACAAGTGCACTCTTTTAAGTAAATTAAAAGTTTGGTGATTACTGAAAGCCAGAAGGTCAAAGAAATGCTAAAGAAGGAAAAAAAAATCTGTAAATATAGAACTGTATCTGCTCTGAATAAAATAAAAAGCACACAATAAAAAACACAAATGCAAGCAACTGACCACAAGGTGCTTTCATTCAGGATGATCTCATTCAAAGTGGACTATGTTAAAACTAATCATATCTGATAGAACTACATATAAACAAAGTTACTAAATATCACTACTTACTAAAGTTGTATCACAGCTTATGCATCAAAACTAATCAAATGTTTTTAATAAAGACCTGTAAGACTTGTTATAATGCAACAAGACCAACAGAAAACAAGTAACTTTAGTATTTTATTAAAAAATTCATTCTTAGCTTAGTTCAGATCTAGCTTCCATCAGGCTATGAGTAAGGTATTTTGTCTTCAAATGTGAAATAAAAAACAAGCCTGACCACATGTTAATTTTAAAAAGTAACCAAGAAAGTCAGTCTCCAATTTTTATTCCCTGTTTATGGGATTTGGGCACGTATGCCTACATTCTTTGAAAGAACTTTACTAATCAATGGTTTTTCTCACTTAATAGAAGTTGGGGCCAAATGTAAATTTGATTAATTACATGTATTTGCTGAATTGAAATTCTTTCTACAGCTTCAGCTATTATTTTTATTAAACATAGTGTTTTTATTAAGGAGTGTGGTTATTGCATTCAGCTCTGTACATAGCCTCAGTTTGTTTTGCAACTGAAATCCCAAAAGATAACAAACGTACACTATCACAGCCCTGACCCCACAGCCAGTATAAAGAACAACATTAAGGGACTTAATGGGAGGCATGCTATAAAATACATATTGAAGATCTAATCCACAATGATGTGGGGTTTTTTCCCCCCAAAGCCTCAAAAGCAAGGCTTCTGGAAATCATTATTATTTGACTCAATTTAGCCAGGCCTGTCTTGTTGTGCAGGGTTACAAGAGATCTATTAAGGCTTTCCTCTCCTAATTTCTTGAGGGTAAAGACAGGCTTACATCAGTAACTAAGTGCTTCAAGGCAGAATATAGTAACAGACAAGTAGTCTTATAATTCTTACAATTAAAAAAAAAAAACCCAACAACAAAGAAAAAAGTACAAAAAACCCCAGACACACACACAAAAACCCAAATCCACCTCCACAATTCTGGTATAATTTTAGCAAAAGCAACCACTGCTAAAAATAGAGGCTGTTTTGATTTCCCTCTCCCCAACTTAAAGCACTAAGTGCCACAACTAATGGCTCAGTTAAATTTTTCAGCTCTTTTTTTATGCATTTATTTTTAAACAAAGTCATATTTACTGCAGTCTTACTTCTTCACCCAAATTTAGTAAGAAGTTATAAATTATTCCCATGTAAACAAGTGCAATATGCTTTTAATTTCCAGAAAAGTCTCTTCTGTAGCTGTATTCAAAAATGATACTACAGCTTTCTACAAAACCAGCACTGTAAGGATTTTAAATGTAACAAAATTGACAGAAACTAAAGAAAGCCAAAGGATGTCAATTCTAAAAAGCTAAATTTATCTAGTTGTTCAAGACATAATTAACCTCTACTGTATTTTATCTATAAAGGTAACTTAATGGTCTTCTTTCTGAAAATACAGTTAAAAAGACATAACTCCTTACTAGGTCACACATCTGAATACAAATGCAATTATCAAAACATGACCTAGTTCTGAAAAGCAAAAAGTAGGATACATTTTAAATGAGATTATAGTATTAAACTCAGATAGAAAAAAGAGCAAAATAGGAGATGGGAAATATTGTTCCCTAGCTACATAACATTCTGCAGTGGTAAATATTAATCTGAAAATTGTTTCCCCTCTTTAACTATCTCATAGCATTCTAGTTGTTGCTGGGCAAGAAAAACACCATTATTATTTTCAATATACAGATTAATTGCAGTGACCAAATGCAAATACAATGTCCCTATAGTTCTACATAAATTACACTTTGTAATGACAGATCACTTCTTCAGAAAAATAAGAAAAAAAGAACTAAGAACCTCTGACTTGCCATAAAATTAGTATTCATTTCTATTAATAAGGGCATCACACAATGGGACATCTTATGCACCCATCTAATCTAACCTCATATATATTTTTTCAATACTGTCTACCGTGATGTAGGGAATGACATAATGAGACCCCCACTTGGGGTAATGCATCCAGCTCTGGGGTCCTCATCACAGGATGGACATTGACCTGCTGGTGTGAGTGAACTCTGGAGTGAGTCCAGAGGAGGCACACCAGGCTGATTAGAAGGTTGGAGCACCTCTCCTATGAGGAAAGGCTGACAGAACTGGGATTGCTCAGTCTAGAAAAGAGAAGGCTATGGAATGACATAATTGCAGCCTTCCAGTACCTGAAGGGAGCCTAGAAGAAAGATGGAGAGGGACTTTTTACAAGACCATGTAGCAACAGGACAGGATGAATGGATTCAAACTGGAAGAGAGTAGGTTTTAGGAAGAAATTCTTTACTGTGAGGATGGTGAGACACTGGAACAGGCTGCCCAGAGAAGCTGTGGACGCACCATCCCTGGAAGTGTTCAAGGCCAGGCTGGATGGAACTCTGAGAAAGATCTAGTGAACCTGATTGTTGTAATGAGGATGGAACAAGATGATCTTTAAGGTCCCTTCCAACCCAAACCATTCTTATGGGCCTGTGATTTTCAAACTGACCTGCGAAGACGCAGAAAAATGTTTAATCTGTCGTATAACTACATCTACTGTGGAGGGAAGGACGGAGGGAGGGAAGGAGGGAGGGAGGGTGGCAAAGGGAGGAAAAGGGAGGGAAAGGGAGGGAAGGGAAGGGAGAAGGGGAAGGGAGAGGCAAAGGTGAGTGAGCACAGAAACACTTGGTCAACCTAAGCAAAAAGTTTTGTGTGAGTATCAGTCAAGGGCTATATCTTCAAATTCTTTCTCTTTTCCAAACAATGTCATGCATGTCACATTGCTAGTACACTCCCACACAAACTTTTGTATCTCAGTACTTGTGACCTTGATTCTCAAATATTAATTCCACTTGCTCACAATTCCATGCTTCTTTCTTGAGTGACTAGAGATCAAGGAATGAAAGCACTCCCATTGGTTTCCTAAACTTCAAGTAATTCACTGTAAGCCTTTTAGATAACACTGAAAATTTGCTTACATACTCAGTAGTTAAATACTCTCACAGGAACCCTAATGAAGATGAAAACAAACATTTTTCTCAAAGTTTTTTCAACCCTACGCAAAACAAAGCATCAAATAACTGTAAATATTTTCCAGTCATTCAATGAAGAATGCCAAATCCAAATATTCCTTCAGACTTCAGAAATTTTCTCACTTAAAAATTTGAAAATAATCAATTTTAAAAATACCTATTTATTAATCATAGGAAAACCTTGAAACCAGTCGCCTATATTTAAACACTAATACCAGCTTAAAGTATTTTGAGTAACTTCAAGCCAAGGAAGGCTGAAAAATTATTATTTAATGCTAAGAAAGCCTCCCAAAATTCTTACAAAGTAAATGAATGGAACAACTTGTTGCCACTTGCTTGGCATTCCAATAAGGAGAAATACCAGCATGACATACAGTATTAGTTGCAGGAAATTAATGATCTATTCACTTCTAGGTATTTTACAGATTTCACTTATTTAAACAGCCTTGAGTGTCTACTTCACTTCAAAGACATGACATTCATTTCAGGACATAAGTATCTCCATGAATTACCTAATCAAAGTTTCATTCTTCAGCAGTTTGTCATTTACCTAAAAAAACGCTGGTATTTATTCACAACATTCTGCCAAACCAAAATCTGATATAGTGTTCTTAAGGAAATGCATCTAAATAAATTTTCCGAGTAATTATTTATTCCTCAGAGTTGTGTGCCAAAATTTCAAGTGACAGGATATGTTTTATATAGAAGTTAAATGTAGAAAATTAATTCCTTCAAACTTGGAACACTACACTTCTCTTTTCAACAGATCACATTGGCAATAACCTGTTGAAAAGTAGTTATATTTAAACTGATCAGCAGAGATGTAGAAATATAATTATTTGATGGTGAATTCGTAAAGTAAAACTTAGAGAAATTGCTTTTCTTAAAAACCGGCACAAGTTGATTAAAATCCAAAACTACTAACAGGTTTTACTACACCAAAACATATTAAACTAAATTTTAAAAGACCTTAGTAGCTAAATTTCTACCAGCAGCTGATGTTTAACATGTTTCTAAAATGTATTAGACTGTACTAATTATACCAACCACAAAAATGCAATAGCAAAAACTGAATTCTAAAGCACTTTGATGTCACTGAACAATCCATCCTTTATGAAAACAGCAAGGCAAATCTCCTCTATTACAGCTGAGATTTAGCTTTTCTAGCATTCTTTAAAAAAGTCCAACTCAGCTTGGAACATCATATGCACCGTGATTCATATTTATCAATATACTCAATAGTCCTTATGGGTTCCTTCCAATTCAAGATCTGTGATGTGATACTACATAGTTAGGGATACTCTCCTACCTGTCAAGAACTAACTATGCATGTTTACGTCGTGCCTCTGATCTAACATTATCAGGTTAAAGTTACAATAACATTTTTCAAGGCAGAGGTTACTTACCCAAATCATTAATAGTTGCTCTTGCTCTGGAGACAAAAGAACTAACCTCACTTGAATGCATTTTTGCTCTTTCTTTAAGGTCAGCACCTGTAAGTGGCATTTCATATATATGTTAGCAAGCTGTAAACAGTATTGTAAATACATTTTCAAAAGCGAAATATTTCTTCACTTACAAAAATTTTAAGTCTACTTCTAGACAAGGAGTTTAAATTGGTCACATAAATTTTCCACAGATTTCAAGGAAAACATGAATTATTTATCAAGGAAAGACAGAACCAAAAAGCCCAAAACAAACAAACAAAAAAAAGAAATTATCCATAACCAGATTTTCACTACGTATATTCTTCCCAGTGACATACAATTTTCTCTATTAAAATAGTTTATGCACAGTAGCATTTATGCTTATAGTTCATCTGTCATACTATTTTATTTTCCCAACTGTGTCACAAAGTCTGATAAATATGTGGTTTTTTATACTGTACTCTTGTTATTCTCTTACTGGTAGATCATACAGTACATATGTTGCATGGTTTTACATTAACAGACTACACATATCTAAATAAAAATGCTACAGTGGACAAATTTTTCAGCTCACTTTCCACTAATTTATTTAAATTTATTTTGGAATAAGTTACATACCATCATTTTTTGTTCACCAAAAAAAATGCCAAAATTTGAAAATTTTTACCTACTTATTCATGAGTATAAAGAAATTATTTTGTTTAATAAGCGTATTATAACTAGACATGGACACAAACATGTTTTCAAAAACTCCCTTATAGGAAAAACTGACATTTTCCCTCATGAGTGTGAAAAAAAAAGAGAAACTAACATAATAATAGTAATAATAATAGTAATAATAATAATAATAATAATAATATCTAAATAGAGAAGTTTTTCTTATAGAGGAACAATACGTAAAACAGGCAAAAGCTGCATAAAGACATTTATTCTCCAAAGAAGTGAGACAGTGACAAGGCAACTTAGCGTGTATTTTTGCCATTTGGTAAAAATTAACCTATTGAGCTAGTTTCTTTGCATGCCGGAAAAGGCTAAACAAGACAATTTTTAAAAATGGAAAAAAAAAAAGGTTTGTGTTTCTCTACCCTGAGAATACTATCCATTCAGAAAAATGCATTGAACTCCAATAAAGACGGTAGCTCAGAATTTTAAATTATGCAGTCATAGGTTTCGTTTCACCTTTTAACTTTCTGGACTTAACTCACGGTAGGCCCTCCTGACTCTCTTCATCAAACATAGTTTTAGACATACTTTTGCTGACAGCATTAGTTGCAATGCTAAACAAGTCTAGGCTAGCTCTGTGAAAATCAGTATCTCAATCTGTTTTCTGATGAACATCCAGTTGTTGCTTTAAAGTATCATGCCAAATAAAGCAGCTCTACATCTCTCCTTCTACTTCTGCCACAGCAAAGCTCCTCATTCTGTTCTCTTCCTATGTATGTCAATATAGAAACAACGAAGCATCAGTCCTGGCTGCATTTGCGTATTTCCAGCTAAGTAATGGTAAGCTTAATTTACACTATGAGGCACTTTGGCAAAAACTTCCAAACAACCTTCTAGAATGTGCCCCGACTGAGACAGTAGGACAGGCCAGTTGACCAGACAGTACAAAATAGGAATTACTATAGTCAAGCCTGCACTGCAGCAAAATTGCAACTGCTACCTTAGTAATTCACAATCAATGCATAAAGAAATCTTGCCAGGAACCCAAAAAGCAAACAAAATTTGCATCCGTTAATCTGGATAGAACTCTAAATCATATAAAACTGCGAGCAACTTTCACAAATCCATTTGTGTACATAGTTCTGGAGCTAAAAGGAGCTTTTGAAATGTCACATTGAAGAAGTTAAATGGTAAATTGCTTTAAAAGTCACATCAGCAAGCATGCGAATGAAAAGATATTATTTACTTGATATCAGTTAAAGTCTGGATCTAGCTTCTCCATGTCTGTTCAAATCACTGCCTATGTAAGAAACGGTATGCTTTACGAACAAAAACCTCTTTGGCTGTGCAATCTGACTCAAAACTTCCACACACTGAAATGCTCACTTGGCATCCCCTTGAAAAGCATTATAAATATCTAGCATTACTGCTAAGAAAATCTTCTGTCAATATAAGATTAAAGCAATTTTTAGGGTTTGATTTATTCAGACTAGAATACATAAATAGAAAAACAGACTCAACCAAAAGAAACCCCAAACTTCCTAAAATAAAAAATACACTTCAGACTTCTTCCTTCGGTTAGAATATACACTTCCTTGAAGACATTTATATAAATCTATTAAACATTTAACAAAAACCTTGTTTAGGAATGAATTAAAATACAGCTGCTAATTTAAAATTAACGATATTGAATATTATAAGGAAATTTCAAATACATAGCTGATATTAGTGCCTTAACCAACTTTTGTAAACTAACATTTCCTTTTTGTAAGTGTTTCTCCCTCATAATTGTCAAGGAAATGGAAAGAGCCTTTTCGGTAGCCCTTTTTCTATTTTAGCTCTCCAAAGAATAATAATAGTAACTGAAGCTTTCTCAGAGGGAAGAATTTTAGTCAGAAGCCATTCACTGCACTCCAAAAGAACACATGCCTTGTCATCCTCTGGGTCACAGGAGATGGAACTGCCACCAACTTAATGCTTTTGTTCCTGTTATAAGACTCGACTGCTGGTCAAAGAATTATTGAAGAATTCTGACCCATATAGGAAAGAACTGTTCACATATTTCTTCAAAATCTGTTCTCAAGTCAGAAGTAGAAAAGGTTACGTTTCTGAAGCTAGCCATGAAGGAGAATGCAGGTTGAATCAGAGAGTTCTGCTCTCTCAGCTACTGAAATCAAAGACCCCTCCTCTCACCTCCGGTTTTCTACTTCAAAGTAGCTGAAAATAGTATTCGCTTAACTACTGAGAGCAACAAAGTAGCTAAGATTTTCAAACCACAAAAAGTCTGACACAACAAAACTCTGCAATTTTTCTTTGGGCCACAGCCGAAATATGTGGACAGTTTGACCTATCTGCTCACCCATACCCACTCCCAACAGACTCCAGGAGCTCTACTGTGGGTCCATTCCTCCTCAACACACTGAACACACAACTCTCTAAGATCTCCTACCCAAGAAGGAAAAGAGCAAACCCAAGCCACCAGAGGGCTGAGGCAAATGAACTGTTGCAGTTTTGATGGTACACTGTCATTATATTCCCACATCCATCCAGTTTGTACTGGAGCATGAATCGTTGTTTTCTCCATATTAAGCTTCCTGGTGTCTCAGTGCTTTGTCCCACTAATTGCTTTTCATCCACTCAGGACAGTAACAGAAGCTGTGATTTTAGGAGTTACGCTCTCCAGTTCTCACTTCACTGCTCCCAACATTTTATGAACTATCTTTTAAAGATTGTAAAATGCTATTTTCAAATTACTAGCTTCTACTGCAGGACAAAAGAGAAGTGCCACAGTGAAAGACTACATTGACAGTACCATCAACCGCTTCCTCCTACAGCTATATTAGGATTCGGTCAGGTACTCTCCACTTGTGAATAAACTCTTCTTGAATCAACTTAATGCACAGAAGTATCACTTCAAAATTTACACAGCAAAGTGGTAGGAGAGAACTTTCTTGATGACTTCCAATGAACAGATATGTTTGAAAAATGCCAGTATAAACAGCAGTCTTTTAGAGGTCAGCTGTGATCTGGTCTTTCCAGATCAATTCTTGAAACTGATGTAAGGAAGATGCATGCTGTTTTAAATACTACCTACACTTGTATTGATGCTTGTCAACCCAAAAGAAAATCTCTGTTTGATTTTGATCCATCACTTTCTCATTTCCCTCCTCCAATGTCGGAAGAAAACAGGAAGGTTAGTTTGTTTGCCTTTTTTACCTTACTTCCCCTAAATATGAAAACCCTGTTGTAATAATTCTCTTTTGCATGGTTTCAAACATTTGGCTATTCAATGGTTGGCTGCAGTACACTGTCAGTTGAGAGAATTATCGCAGCATGTGCCTGACTTCCACTTCACAATGATGCCAGAGAAAATGTTTATTTGAGAAAGCCAAGGGCAATCCAGTGAGATAGGGATATTGCTGTTACTCACCAGAATTTTTCCACCTACACATATGTATGACAAGGATGGCTTTTAATTCAGAGGACACACCAAAGGAAACCAGCCTTTACAGCGATTACTCTGACTCCATGCCTCCTGCCTTATTTGGATATTTTCACAAACTTGCTAATCAGAATTTATATACTGTTAAAAAGCTGTATGTTGTGTTTGTAAAACATGTTCCAACTATAAGCCTCACTTTCCAAATAATATAAATGCCTAGAAATCTTCTTGTATGGACTATTCCATGCAACTTCCAAAACACATCACAAAATCTCTAAACTAAAAAGGCATAAAACATAATGGTTTATATATTATATTTAAAAATTTAACTTTATTCAATAAAGAGTTCATATTAAAAAGTAGGTCTTTTAGAAAGCTGGCACACCAAAATTAAACAATGAAGTTATTCTACCAAGAGTCAAAAGGTGCTTGAAGTGTCTTTTGTCCGAGAAGAGGAAAGGAAGTGACACATGCCCAGGCATTTGAGGTAGAATAAAGTATTAAGTTCTTAGCGCAGCAGTGTTACTGTGAGCTTGCCCTTTGATCTTACCAAACACAGATCGACCAATTCTGTCAACACACCAAAATTTCAATACTGAGCTGACACTGGGGAGTATCAGAAGATACTCTCTTGCATACTATATCCAATTCTTCTGTATCTTGTCAGCAAGAACTAAGAACACTGGAAACAGCAAAACACAAATGCACCACCTATCCAAGCAAACAGGTTAAGGAATTTATGAAGGAAATTTACAATGCTTTCAGCTAGAAGTACAAAATACGCATTACTTCATCAATTAAAATGCTAAGAATTCCTACGAACCCACATCTTATTCCCACACAACGCATTTAAGTAGATTGTGAATTAATATCCATCCTTCTCCACACATACTGAACTAAATAAAATACTGAGGGCAAAGGCCCAACTTTGACATACATTATAGATTAACTTATAACCACTAAAAAAACCCATCCATTAAGGTACATGAAAATATCTTTATTTAAAAGCAGATGTGTCCAGCTTCTAGAGGAGCCATTTCAAGAAATCCAAGAAATCATTAGCAGAACACCAATAAACTTCTATGAGGTAAGGAATACCCGAAAAGGAAGCTGTACATACATATGTCAGGACAACACTATAGTCAACTTACGTTCAAAACCTGAAAGACTTATCAACCTTTCTTTTTCTCCAAATTTCAAAAATTTCAGAAATAAAGCTTTTACAGCCTGAAATCTATTCAGGACAACTTAGCTCCCAATTTTAAAACTACAATACCTCATGAAATAAATATATTTATTTCAAGATAGTGTCAACACAAGTAGAACTTTGTTAACACAGTAGTAAGTTATGAGTATTATTCTGTTGATATATACTTCCAATTTATATCCTTAAAATCCTTTTAAGAACCCGCAAAAGCATCATTTAAATTTGATCATAATAATGTTACTATGTAGATTAGCGATTTTTACTTTGCTTTTAACTAACATTTTTCTGGATGTAAAGCTACAATGCTTGACAAAGCACAAAACAATGGTAGTTACTACTGAAATCTCTTGCCCATGTAAAACATTTTGTGCTTTGCAAACAATATATGCATGCATACCAGTAATAATTCCATTGCACCTCCAGCTCAGCCAGACCCAAGATACTCAGATCATCAATTTGTAACCATTAGAGCTATTACTGACTGTAATCTTGAACACAAATGAGTTCAGTCTGCTCAATCAAGAACAGGCAGAATGCATCATAACTACTGACACTCTGAACCACATTCCACAAAGCAACAAAAAACCCCACCTATTTGATAGAATAATAGACAAGTCTAAGCTGGATATTTTATTTTTATCTTCTCATCTAAAATCTCTAGAGATGACCTGGTCCAAACTTTTATCAAATGCACAGCCTTAGATTAGGTTGTCCAGGGTCCTTCCAAGCCTTTAATACTGTTGGCAAGGGAGATTCCACCATTTCTCTGGGAAAGCTATTCTATGATTAATTCTTAATTAATCTTCTCACACTGGAATTTTTTCTTTTTATTTGGATGATATTCCCCTAAGAGCAACCTGTGCCTACTGCTTCTTCTGTCACTGTGTAATTCCTTGTAAATAGAGTATTTTTCTCTGAATCTACCTGGCACGGGAAGACCAGTATTTTCTCCCCTCTCAGCAACCTCCAACCCTCTAATCACCTTATGCTAGCCTACGGAATGCTGAGTAGAATAAGCACATGCCTTGATCTGCTGATGAATGTCTTCCTGATGCAGTTCATGACACTGTTTGCCTTCTTTATGCCTTATTATACCACTAGCCCATGTTAAGTTTGCTGTCTCCCAGAACCCACAAGTGCTTTGCAGCAGAGCTGCAGTCAGTGTGTTCCCAGCCTGTTCTGTCACTTCAGTTTATTCCATTCCAGATGCAGGTCCTATTTATCTTTGTTAAAACTCATGCAATTGTTGTTGGTCCAATTTTTCAGCCTCTCAAGGCTACTCTGAATGAATGGTGTCTCCTTCCCAGACATCTCCCTCTCCTTCCATTTTGAAGCCATCTGCAAACTCAGAGATGGTTCAGTCCTATCACTAGAATATTTACAAAGTTATTGCACAGCACTACCAGACTCAGCATCAACTTTCAAGGAACTCCATTCCAAGGACCACTAACAGTTTGACTTTGAGCTGCTAACATCACATTATCCTTTGATCTTTAGAGATGAGACACTTTTCACAGTCTGTATGTCCAGATTGTATCTTACCGACTAGTCTACAGGAATACTGGGGTGAACATGTCAAGTGCCTTGTTAAAGTCAAGGTACAGAGCATCCATAATTCTTCTTTCATCCATTGAACAAGCGGTTTTGTCACAGAAAGCATCATATTGGTCAAGTATAATTTACCCTTGGTAAATCTGAGCTGGGTTTTTCCAGCCATTTTCTTTCTTGTCTTCCACATGCTTGGAAAAAACTTCCACAAACACTAGTTCCACAACTTATTCCAAAAATGTAGTGAGACTGATGGCTCAGCAGTTTCCCAAATTTTCATTTTTGTAGATAATTATAATATTTGCCCTTTTCCAGTCACTTAGGCCTTCAATGACCTTTCAAATAAGATAGATGGTGGACCAAGTCAGATGCATCCCACCAAATGCTGTTCATGTGTATGTGTCCAACTGCTACAGCTGGATCTTAACTCAGTCCTACTCTATCAGTGTTTTGCTGTTAACTCTGTTGCTGCTTCTTGGCATAGAGATTTGGGAGCTGACCTTTCCCATTCAGACCAAGGCAAAGAGAAAATGGAACACTTCTACCTTTACTGTGTCCATAACTAAGCTGTCAGACCTGTGCAGTGGCAGACCTACCTTTTCCCTGACCTTATGCTTGGTACTAAAATACCTACAAGAGTTTTCCTTGTTACTCTTGACACCTTTTGCCAGTTCAAACTCCAGCTGAGCTTCTTCCATCCTAAGCATATCTCTGCATAACTGAGCGCTTTGGAAGTCCGTCCCATTTTCCAAGGCTGAATAAACAACTCCTCCAAAAATATAAAAAGGATATCCAAGAGATTAAAAGACAGGAAGAAATTTTTTTTGAATAAAAATGAATATTTAAATCTAAATGTTTAAAAGGTACAGAATACACAAATAAACTTAGAATGTACTGAATATGCTATAGTGTATTCCTAAATATTTTCAAGATTCTAGATTCAAACTGACTCTATCAATACTTATAAAACAGTTACTAACTCAAAATGTTAAGAAGTGAAACATCATCTCCTCAAGGATCGTGTATTTTGCTTGTGAGATATGAGAGATCTGAAAGTTAAGGATAAAAAGTGAAAAAATAGTACCAAAATAGCTACTAAACAAAGAACTGCTAGCAATTCGCTTCTGAGGATCAGCTTCTTTAATGAGTACTACTAAAAAGACAGATCCTACAAGGCAGTACAACTTACTTTACATTTTCTGTGCTCTGAGATTTTATATTTAGGTTTTAAATTATACGTGAATGTAACAGGTAAAATTTATACCAAAAGATCATTTCCTCAAAGAATCATCTGTGAAAGAATAATGTATTGTTGGTAAAACATGGTTTTGCATAACTTCCCCTTTTTTTTTTTAGTTCTCTAATTCCTTAAGGATAGATTAAAAAAGCTAAGATTCACATTAACTTTGCCCATGCTGCAGAATACCTTGAAACTTTTCAATGAGGAAAGAATCCCACAACGCTTATTCTAAGTTTATTCCAACTCTCATGTGTTCTCATACTTAATTTTTCCTTTATATTTATTTCTTAATTTGAAGTTAAACAGACATGATCATCACTTCTATGTGGCAAACATGACTTGGATCTCTACATTTTAGTGCACTGTGGTTTAACCCAAGCTGGCAATGAAGTATACCACACAGCCACTTGCTCACTGCACCTCTCTTGCCAGTGGGATGGGAGTGAGACTAAGAAAAAGAGTTGAGGTAAGGACAATTTAATAACCAGAGTAAAATAAGAATACTCGTCTTCATAAAAACAACAACAGCAACTGATATAACAAAAAAGAGAGAGGGAAATGAAGGCCAAGGAGAAAAGCCACATGATGTGCCATGGCTCACCACTCATCCAGCCTGTCCCCCAACAGCAGTCAGCAGCTCTCAACCAACTGCTCCCAGTTTATGAACTGGGTATGATATTCCTTGGTATGAAATATCCCTTTGGCCAGTCTGGGTCAGCTGTCCTGGCTCTGCTCCCCCTCAGCTTTTTGTGCACCTGCAAAGCCTTTGGCTTAGGGTAAGCACTACTTAGCAACAACCAAAACATCAATGTGTTGTCAACATTATTCTCATACTGAATCCAAACAACGGCACTGTACCAGCTACTAGGAGGAAAATTAACTCTGTCCCACCCAAAACAAAAACTATATAATGATTTCAACAAAGGCAGGAAACAAAAAACACAAAGGTAAAGAAATCAGTAATATTCCACAAAATACTAAGCAAGTGCTTAAAATCTTCTCATATAAAATGGAATGGACAACTTCAAAAGTTACATATAAGTATTCAGAACTCAATTTTCCAGATGCACAAAATTCTTAAGACAGTCAGCAACAGCAAAAATCCAAAATGATTTAAAACTAATATAAGTAAGTGCACATATGTTCATGGGCATCAAGAAGATATCTGAGTATGCAACACACAAGGCACCAAAAAAGTAATACCAGAGCATTATCACAAGACCCAGCTTTAACAGTGAATTAATATATTAAGAGCAGGCTCTGAAGTGCCAAAGAGCTATAAACAGTCACTGGCTGAAAACATAGACTTTGGCCCTATGCCTATCTAATTGGGTTATCTCTCAGCCTTTGGTACTGTTACACAAACATACTAAGGAGATTATGACATATTTTTCATAATTGCCTGTTAAATATCACTTTATCTAAAAAATTAGCTCACAATATATGGTTAAAGCATCTTTCATAAGTTAGGAGAATGCACCTTTCATAACTAAAGAGTAACCATCTACTTTCACTTGCTTTACTAAACAGCAACCATCAATCCTGTTGCACACCTGTACAGACACAAATCTTTGCAAAAACCACCTGAACTGAGTACAAAGGAAAATGCATTTACACATAATGATAACAAAAAGCAAGCTGTATTCTAAATTTCAAAACAAAATGAGAAGGATGATCACTGTAGTCATTTTGGTTGACAGAAAAACAGTTTGGCATGAAGGCTGCCATGTATATTTCCTACGTAAGAAAGTAATTTAAATTAATAAAACCAATTTTTTTCGTGTATGCTGTATATTCCTGAAGTTATCTAAATGTGGATATATGATCTTTAAGCCAAAATGGATATTGGTATTCTCCAATATAAGATCAGCTAACATAATTTATTAGCATGACTTGATATCTGCAGTTTTTGCACATATGCCCTCTGTGTCACAGAAATATTCCTGAGAACCATCAAACTGTGAAAAACAAACAAAATGCCTGCATTCCTACATATTTAAGCCTGTGGCAAGATGCCAGTCCTAAACATTCCCTCTGGCAAGATGGCAGCATTGTAGCTCCACTATAAGTTATCTTACATATCTTGCAATAATTTACACGCAGATCAGCATATTTAAAGCACTATCTGCTATATCAGTTCTCATAAATAGGATATTTCAGAAGGTACAACTTCAGGGACAGAGGTGGGGAAGGCTGCTTATTTTTTTTTCTTTAAGCTTTTGAATTCTGAGACTTTGTGAAAGGCCTAGGTGCTAATTCACACAGGTTTCCACCTAAAATCCAGGAATCCTGAATATAAACAACTAACTTCATATACAAAGGGTCTACAATCTTCTTCCAATGCCTATGCAAATTCAGACCAGATACAGATTAAAGTCAGCTGGCTCTTTTTCCATCCTGTGTGTCCAGCTCTAAATTTAGACACACACAACAATATTCCTCCTGTTAACCTCTTCAGCTGCAAAAAAAAAAAAAAAAAAAAAAAAAAAAAAAAAGGGNAAAAAAAAAAAAAAAAAAAAAGAAAAGGCAGCTTACACCTCATGTGTGTTTCCTGAATTCATCTTCACTCGCAGAAGCAGGAAAAAAAGAATCGTAATAAAGATACAAACCTCACCTCTTAAAAATAAAGTCCATTTTTTCCCAAACACCAACCAGTTTTCTTTCTGAAACTTTCATCATCCAGTAACTGCCTCAGTCACTCCCTAGTCCCTATCCTCTTACAGCACTATTACAACAGGACTTCCTGCAGTTTCCTCCATGAAACTGACCAGTTGTGCTGATTTTGGCTGGGGTAATTTTTTTTTCTTTTCAGCTGATATGGGGCTATGTTTTGGATTTGTGCTGAGCACAGGGTTAATAATACAGAGATGTTTTTGTTATTGCTGAGCAGGGCTTACAAACAGCCACAGCCTTGTCTGCTTTTTGCACTGCACAATGGTGAGGAGACTGGGGGTGCATCAGAGATTGCGACAGGACACAGACAGGACAGGTGACTCCAGCTGACCAAGGAGATATTCCAGACCACATGACATCATGCTCAGGATATACAGTGTAGTGGAAGAAGGAGGAAGGGAAGGACCATTTAAATAATGTCATTTTTCTTTCCAAGCCACCATTACACTTGATGTGGGCCTGCTGTCTTGGCAAAGGCTGAACACCTGCCTGTTCACGGGAAGTGGTGAACAAATTCCTTTTTTACTTTTCTTGTGTCCAAAGCTTTTGATTTCCCTCTTAAACTGTCTTTACCTCAATCCATAGGTTTTCTACCTTTTACTCTTCCAATTCACTCTCTAATCCCACTGGTGAGGGAATGAGCAAGCAGCTGTGTGTGCTTAGTTGCCAGCTGGGGTTAAACTACAACACCAGTACTGGTGGAAAAGTACAAGGATAGGACAGTTACATGTTACCCAATAGTAAATTAAAACATTATTTTTGGTTCTGTGCTATGCCACAGTTCTACTGAGTTCTGTCAGGCTAACAAATCAGGACTACCAGAAGACCGGCACAAAGGCTCCATAATTTTTGACACTCAGATACAGAGTCAATGGAGAAGATCCAGAAAGAGAAAATGGTGGTAGCAGTAGTGAAGGTCAGCTGGTAAGTGGCTGGGAACCACAACCACGGGCCTTTAAAACAATCAAATAATGACAAACTTGTGTGCTCCAAGCTTAGAATATCTCATAAAATATCCCATCTAAAGGACAAGATTGTGAGCTTACAACCCACATCACGGTAAAGATAAATATCAGCATTTAATAGAAAACAGTGTAGGTTGCAATTATTATTCAACACAGAGCTTTTTCTTTTAACGAAACAACAACAACAACAAAAAAGGCTTTTTCCTATACAACTTGTATTTCTATGTTAGTATGTTATTTTCACAACAAGCATTATAGAAGTTCTTCTTTAGTCATTCTGGTAGTCTGAAAACTCAACTTCAACTTCCCCAAACAACTTTTCGTTTTCAAATTCAGCCTTCACTAGGAGAACTTCTACATGAAACATAACTGAATTCTTATGCAGAATAGCAAAGTTCAAGTTAGACAATGACAACAGCTGTATCTTTGCCCTATTATTTAGCTCCAAACTAATGGTGCAGTCATTAACTGTGATCTCTATTTATTCTACATCTTCCATAACAAAATCCTCTGAAGAAATCAGCACCAGTGTTATTTTTTTAAACAACAAACTAATTTCTTTACTAGAATAATCATATATGGCTATTCTAACACCACTACTACTGACAAAAATAGCATTAATGTATTACCACATCTCATTTGTATCAATTGCAACAGCTTTGCAGTAAAGTCTGCTAACATCTAATCCTTATAATAACAACTGGCAGTTTTCTATCTTCTGATTCATCAGAAAGTATTCCCAACACTTGCTAGTGGTGAGACTCTTAAATCCTTCTTCTCAAATCTTTAATGAATATTCAGACCAAATATTCTTAGTAAGTAGTACTAAGTCTTTCAACTCAAAAAAAATATGAACACCCCCAAAATTCTCAGCAACCTGTTTGCTCCACTTTGATTTCTAGTAAATTCTGTAATCAAAAAAAGACTTTTCATAGCACTATCACAGATGACTGACTCAAATATTTTGCATATACTGTACATCTGACCGTGGCAGATATGGGGTTTTAAGATTAAAAGGAATTGATACTGATGGGTTTATCTTTTTTGATTAGCAGTAAGTACAAAAATAGTAAACTAACAGCACACCCAGTTTTATGAGCTGTAAACAGAAAAGGAGGAAGTGTGCTATGTGGTAAAAAAGAGAAAGTCAGAATTTCTTCTAAAGAAGTCCTGAAGTCAGTATTCAAGCATAAATCCTATTAAAGAAAGGAGGAGTTTTTCCTGAGAAAAAACACTGTTTGAACTGATAGATCACTTGAATGCAGATGAAGACATGGGTGAAAGTCTTTTCCTTCTTCTTCACCACCCTTCATTCCTTCCCTTGATTTCACAGGCATCACCCAGTATCTCTTCAGCTTTTTTTTAAATTTATTTTTTCAATGATCTGTATTAGTCATGATGGTATAATAGCTGTAAACTTCCCACAGGTCAAGAGTCATTGACACTGAATTCTGTGCTGCTACGCAGCAAGTGGTACTTTCAGTGGAAATTTTAAAGAAGCTGGTAAATAATACATACAGTATATGAAAATACAGACACCTTATAAAGAATATCTGCAACAATAGTCACATTCTGTTGCCTCCAAATTACAAAATGACCATTCTCGACATACATCATACTGCAAACAAACTTGAAGAAAGACCTGAAGTAATGACCTTAGAAAGACTATGAGGTGAAAACTGAATTTGACCAGAAACCTTTTCAAGCTACACTAGGTAAGAAGAACAAGGATTTTTGTGGGAAAACCCAAACTGGAGAAGAAGCACCTTCCAGGTTAAAAGTACAGAGCTCAGCACTGGCCATTCTAGGTCTATTCAGAAAACTTAAATCTTGGACCAAAAAAAAAAAAAAAAAGCATTAAAATGGCTGGCATTCCTGCACAAACATCTCTGGCTCAAACTGATACTGGGACAGCACTCAAGGACAAAGTCTTGCCTTTCTACACAGTAGAATGTGTTCTTCTGTGTGAAACTAAGGACAAGTAAGTATTTGACCCATGAACAGGAACATCTCGATTATCCTTTGTTCACACAAAACTCAGAGATGCAAACAGCAGCTGCAATTCTATTTGTCAGTATACCAAGTTACACAGTTCACAAGCAGTACTTCCCCTTACTCCCAGTGTCCCCAAAGGCTTCAAACTGACTCAGAAAAATAAATCAAAGAGCTTGCAAATACCAAAATTTTCCATCCATTGAATATATTTTCAGCACCAATACTGCAAACTCAATTCTATTTTCTAAGGACTTGTTATTTTAAAATACTTCAGAGATATTTGATCTTTGATATTTTTAAAAGACCATCCAATAGACTTGTCAGCAAATTACTTTAGAGAAAGAAAGAAAAGGAAAGGAGATCCAATACAGGAGGGTTACCTGCCATCTGGAGGGGTTTAACAAATTATACAGATCGGTGATATTTGCACCCAGAGCTCAATCACCTAAAAAGCATGTCCATCCACATGCATTCAGTAAGTTCCAGCTGGTGACAGGAACCCCACAAAGAAATCTTAAAATATTAAAAAATATTATTTTAGATCTAAATTGCTTATATCCTACAAAACCGTGATGCTTCACTATTAATATAAACTACATACATTAGATAGGAAGATGCTGAGGGAAATTGTAGACAATTAATTACCTATCTGCTGACAGACAACAGAGAATAGAAATTTTCAGTTCCTTGAAGTTGCAAAATAAAGCTCAAATTCTAACTAAAAATTAGATAAAAGAATGCAAAAGTAGACATACAGGATGCTAAACTGTTAGTTGGAACTAGTGGATAAACAGACGACGAGGAACATAAGCGGTTTTTCTGGCAAAGTTGCGTAACAAGAAAGAACAGCGCATACCCTAAGAGAAGTTCAAGGCAAAGTCATTACAACCTTGGGGGCACCCAGCGAGTATGACGACCAGAGACCCCTCTAGACAACCCTCTAGGATCATAAAAGGCCTTCCAGTAGGAGGCGGATGCATGTCAATTAGTTCCAGGAAAAGTGATGTTTATGTATTACCTAGGAAGTATGCTGTAATGAATATGTATGATCATGATGGCATAAATACCCTGTTGGAAAGTTTCATGACACACATTCAATTAGAGGAAAAATCTTCCGAATGTGTCCAGAGCTACAATAAAGAATGCCTGCTTTCCAATACTTCAAATTGTGTTAGAAAGTTCATTCTTAGCCAATTTCGATATCACTGCAGCTTTTTATCATTAAATAATTTTGGAGGAACTGCATTTTGTTACAACAGGCATGATCTGATTAAAAGTCACAGCAGTTCTTTTACTTGTCTTATAAATTTGGTGCAAGACAAAAAAAGAGTTGCCTGATCTGTATAAACAGAAGCATCCATGTAGTTCTATTTATTAAATCACACACATGCAATCAGCGCTTAACTCAAAAAAAAAGTAAAAATTTTAGAAGGAGAAAATCAAAACAAAAATTTCAGAATTTCTTCATTTTCATATTACCTATATTACTTTTACAAATAAATTTTTAATGTTGTAAAAAATTTTTAAATGATCAAAGAAATACACACAGACTGCACATTAAAAAACCAAAATCTACGTACAAAATTCAGACCATTTTCACTATGGACAGGTCTCTACATTTTCCTACATCAATTTACAAACATATTATAATGTTACACATGCATATATATAAGCAACTCTATGCTACTTTTATGTAAATTCAGTTACTTTTTTCTCCTTCAGCTTTCAAGAGCTGCACATTCAATTTAGATGCTACCAAAAAAAAAAATATTTTACTGCAGTAAATATATAACAAAGGTATTCTTAAAGTAAACCAGTGTCAGCTGCAGGCTAAGGCAACAGAAGAGAGTAAAATATTTTAATTATTGGAAGTTTTTCTTCATATTTTTGGCAATTAACATACATATATGTATTAGCTGCATTATGCCCAATTCTATGCCATTTATAAAAGCAGATGTGAAACTGTTGCAAACGTCTTAAGATGAAAATGTTATAGATTTAGATATGTCTAAGTACTTCTGCTACATGACAGTTTTATTCTTTTCAAAAGCAAATGTGAAAGAATTCTTTACCATGTAATTACTATTTTTGCCATGTGTTGCGCACATGTATTCTATTTCCAGCACACTACCACCAAGCACATGAGATCAGATTATTTTTGCCAGCAGGTTTTCTCTGCCAAGGATATAAATGGCTAAGTAGGCTCAGTTCCCTCACCAATAAAGAAATCAGGTGCCACAGGCACTTAGTACTCCAGAGAAAAGCGTTAACTAATACAGGCACTGTGACAATCTACCCCAGAAAACTGTGAAGAAAACTAGCATCCTTTCTTCACAAATCAATATGACAAATACCCATAGATGTGAAATGAGCATTTCAAATGGAAGAGACTATTAAATTTGACTTAATATTTATGGAAGAGATCTGGACCTTAGACACTGCAATAGAAAGTCAAATGTTCAGAGGTACATAACAGAAACTAGAAGGAATTAAGTTCCTCATCTAAGAACAAATGCATTTAACAGGGCCTAGCCAAATTTATCTTATCAGTTTAGTATGATCAGGGCTAATCAATAACCTGTAACTTCCTGTTAAAGTGATCTTCACATGGCTTTAGTCCCTTTAAAACCAAGAAGTTTTAAACCCTTTTATATGGATCGTAGATGAGCGAGTTTAAGTTCTGACAAAATTGGATCCATGAGCATGCTTTGCTTTCTTTCAACTAAGATTTGAAGAGTGAAAATTACATGAACGAAAATAGCTAGCCTCCACCATAATCATATTAAAATGGGTCTTGTATCATGAAATCATAGCATTGTTTAGGCTGGAAAAGATCCTTAAGATCATCGAATCCTATAATTCACCTAGCCCTTGTCCCTAAGTGCCATATTAATACATCTTTTAAATACCTCCAGGGATCTTGCTGGACTCAACCAATTTGCTCAACACCCCTACTAACACGTTACAATCACCAAATCGTGAACAACTTGCTATTCAAAAAGACAGAATTCTATCTAATACAGTCCTCTGTGTTTTCCAGGCAATTATATAAAACTCTATTTCAAAATATGAGAAGTTGTCTTGGAAATCCAAAAATGTATTTATTACAGAGAGAGCAATTAATTTGAAAAGATAAAGTTCCTGGATTGTCTTAATGCAGTTATAATACTAATCCAGCTCTCAAGACATCTGAAAAAAAAAAAAAGGAAAAAGTGAAATAGTAAAGGTTTTCATTCTTAAATATAGACAACTTTTTCTCCATTCCAAGATTTGAAATTAAAGGCTTAAAGCAAAACCACATTGCTGACGAAGATCTATAAAGAAAGGCAGTCAAACAATACTTGTAATTCAGAAATTTATCTCAAATTCACAATCTAATACCTAATGTTCTAAGGTACTGCAATTCCAGACTCCAAGAAAAAAATGCAACATGTGAAGCACTGAGAATAACAATACCCATAAATCATCTCTAAAAGTTTGTGTAACTGCTAACCATGAAGAGCTAGGGGTACAGAAAGAATATTTTTCCAAAACCCGGGTTTCTACCAGAAGAGTGCTAAAGGTACTTTTGGATTAAAAAGAGCTAAGGAGCACCTCCCTAAATACTAAGTTCTTAATTAAGAATTCACCGCTGTATTCTGAAAATAGAATGGAGAAAAAGAATAACCCTCTAGGGCTGCAACACCTGTCAGAACAGGCTTAAAGTGACTTCAAGCATCCCTGTAGCAAAGCTAAAAAGGAGTACAGTAGCATTATAGCAATGCTGGTATTCATTACCATACAGGACATTTTTGGAACTAACCCAGCTAATGACTCCAGATTTCATTTTTCATGTCATACAAAGCCATAGTTGTGCACTGCTTGACTCTGGATAGCAGGTAAGCCCCCACTCAGTTGCCTTCTCACTGCACAGCAGGGTGGAGAAATGAAAAGAGCAGCAAAAGCAGTGGGGAGGGGAACCCACCTTCCAGATTGAGAAAAAGGCAGTTTAACCAAGTACAAGGGGAAAAAGGAAGAAAACAAATGATGCAAAAGCAGTAATTCCCCAGCAGCAGACCAATGTCTCTCCAGTCCTGAGCAAGGTCTACTTTGGAAAACCCAATTTTACTGCTGAGTATGACGTCATGTGTTACAGAATATTACCCTGCTCAATTCAAGTTGGCTGTGCCAGCTGTGTCCCACTCCAGCCTCTTGCTTACCCTCAGCTGACTGACCGGCACAGTAAGAAGCATAGGGAACCTTGATGTTGTGGAAGCACTATTCAGTGACAACTAAAACACTGGTGTCTTTTCAACACTGTTCTGGTCACCAATCTATAACACAGCACCATACGGGCTGCTACATGGAAAATGAACTCTAAACCAGACATGCTCAGTACAAGTTTCAAAGATAAGACCACTAGTAATTAATGCATTTGTTAGCACACACTTCAATCACAGAGAAAAAAACTCAAATACTTCAGAATAGCTACAGAGAGGTACAGAAATCTGGAAGCTGATATATACAAGGTTATCAGAGCACTCATCTGAACTGCCCTGTGGCTTCAAGGGGCTTAAAGATACCAGTGATGACTATACAGTTATTCCTATAGGTTTAGATATTAAATCAACAGTTATTTAGCTTTAATACACCTGCAGGACACAGACTATAGCTTGCTTAAAGATGACAAATTATACCATACTAAGAATTTTTCTGAACAGGAGAATCTGAAGAGGATTTTATTCACTTCCACGGAAACAAAACTGTTCAGATACAGCATCCTCCCTACTAGTCTACCCTACCAAATCAAAGACTTCAGCAGCACTGAATTCCACAGCCCTCTCACTTTGATCCACACACAAACATCAGAAGCAGGTGATGGTTATGCAGATTTCCAGTTAAATCTTTCTTTACAACAGTCAAGTTCATCTACACATCTCTAACATGTAAGCAGTTACAGGAATTTTTTACATGGTGTCATGTATGCCAATAGTCTTCTAATTACATGTTTCAATGACACAAGACAAAAAAGGAGGAAAAAAAGAAGTGTGATGCATGTGAGTACCTATACAAGAAATTCAATACAGCTCCCAAGCAGTCATAAGCAGTGCCACAAGGACTATACTCTGAAAGTCAAATCCAACTGTAACAAGTTGAAATACAGGAATTCATCTACTTATGCAACCTAGAAAACATAGGTTTGGATAAACCTGATAGAAATAGTATAGTATAATTGTTTTAAAAAAATTAAAGGCATTGCACTTGCAGCACACATGTAGCCATTAAAGATACATTTCCAAGCAGCAAAAGCTGCAACAAGCCAGTGACATCACCAAAAACATCTGCAGACCAAACCCTCGAGAAGCATATTAAAAAAAAGACAAACAAATACATAGGAAAACAATTTCTGATTATTCTTTAAATATTTATGTAAAAGATTTTATATATTTTATATCCAGAAAGCAGAGCCTCTTTACTAGAGCAAATGAGAAAACAAGGTGTCCAACTACCTAGGGACATCCACTGCAGAACACAGCTTTCCCAACATAAATGTTCTGCATCCATCTGATATCTTCATTTTAATTTATTTAATTTATAATCTATTCTGGTAAATCCACTCCAGAAAAGATTCCACTATTTAAAAACTCATTGTAACATTGTAAGTAAGGTCTGTATGTGTGTTTCTCTGTTCTAGGTACTCAGGTGAGGTATCTTTCATTGCTTCATAATCTTTAAGATGTCACTTTTATTTAAATTCTGGGATATGCTGAAGATGCATATCCCAGATATTCACCATTCCTGCCTGTGTCAACTTCGGACAACAAGTCACTACAAATGTCTACTCTGGAGCTCCTCTATCATTTCTGTAACAATCCAAAAGATCAAGAGTATTGTGTCACTTTCAGGCATCTCAAGAAACCTTAGAAGTTCTCCAGCTGTTCAGGATCCTACTTGATTAACTTATTTGTAAGCTATACAGTTATATTTATTTTCATTCATTAAATGACTTTCAGTCATTTGGTTATAAAAGTCTTAGCACTGAAGTTAGACTCCAACCCTCTATTTACCATTATAAAAAGCAAGCTGCATGTCCACAATTTTTACTTCACATAATATAAACAAGATGTAGGAAGGGAACTCAGAAGCAGTCAACTGTTTCCTCCAGACATTTGTCTCCCCAGGTTTTCTGTACAGCTACTCAGAGGATACCCTGAGCAAAACTCTCCCATACACAGAATCCAAACAAATAAATTTCTCTTATCACCAATATATTTTTGCTTTTTAACTACTTCTCCAGACATAAAAAATTACTTTGTACCTAAAATTTCAATTTAACAATTTTAGGCATTCAATTTTATCAATTTTCCCAAGCTTTTATAATTTTTAATGGTTTTGGGAAAGTCATTCCCTTTCTTGTCACTCTCCTCTAAATAAAGAACTAACCAAATACCATTACTTCAGAAATATATATTTTACCTAGAATTTAATATTTTTAATATTTTAGGTGGCTTTCACTGGAACAAATATTTCCAAAAAATACCACATTCATTGTGTGCTTTTGTTGTAATGGACTAAAAGCCTAAGACAATTTGTTAAACTATTAAAACAAAAAAAATTTTAAAATATATTTTGTAATCAGCAAGTAAAACTTACAACACCCTCACTACGTCCTCCAATAGCCAAAGATACACTTTAATTCTGTTTGTACACTTCCCAGAATACATAAGCCAGCTGAATGACACCAAATATAGCACAGTCTTCTGTTCCTCAAAATTAGTTTTAAAGACAGATATCCATCACATAAAATAATCCCAGATTTCAAGTACCTGAAGGAGGTGCTGTATTTCCACATAATTGTATTACAGAGTCCAGCCTTTGGTAAATATTATACTAGTAAAACACCAGCTTGATCAATCAAATCAGGCAACTGTCTACAAAATGTTGATTCTGTTTGGCAAAGCTCACCACACAACTAGAGGACCAACTCAGACAGATTTGGATCTTTTTAGCAAACTTTAAGTAATAGCATAGATCTCAACTTCAAGATGGCTTCAGCTCTATTGAGGAAGGAGAAAGAAGAATGTTTGTATCACTGGAATAAGTAAACCTTTACATTTCCATTTTTTATGAGATGTCACAAGCCACACAAGAGAAGGAATGGTCATATGTTCTGTTTCATCAGCTTTAAAAAGCAAATCTCAAAATTGCATCAATCAAGGAAAAATACTGCTAAAAAAGACGATTCTCTAGCTGGAGCTCAAGATTTCTCTTTCACTAATGGCCTGATCTTAAATTTGTTTTTTATTTTGTGCTCACAAATCACAGTGTGCTGTGGTCTACAGCTCACTCAAGACCAAAAAAGGAAGAAAAATGGCATGGAAATATCCACAAGCAGCATCACAGCTGAATACATCCAATTACCAGAAACTTTTTTTTTTAAAGCTTTATGCTATGGCAATATTAGCTATGAATAAAGTTGTCTCTACATCCACTAGACCCTTAGAAATACTTGACACAGGAGACAAGCATACGGTGGTTGGAAGTACTTTCAATTCCAAATGTCTTTATTCAGTGAAAGAATGGAATCCCTCTTAGACAGAAATACAATATTTTTATAAATTGCTCCTGGTACTAAAGGAGTAACTAAACAGAAGTTGTCATTAGAGAACTTCAAAACTAGAGGACACACAGTATTTCATACACAAGTCTTCAGAGCACACAGTGTAGGAAGATAAGAGTCATCTAAACAGATATCATGCACAAGCCTCAAGAAAAAAATCCTGCACCTTAAGTAAGGGATGGAAAAAAGAACCAAGCAGTTACAGATTTAGTCTTTTCTGCTGAAGTTATTGCACTTTAGCTTCTGTACCATACTTATTACACAGCTCTGGTCACTACTCATTCAACTGGAAAGAAATCTTCCTGAATACTTTTATTTTAGACCATTTTTTATACAAGTTCCTCCGAGACTTTATAACCAATCCACTCTCAGTTTCATAGCTCTTCAAGCATAAAGGTCTTGCCTCAATCTTACTTTTAAAAATCCGTAATAACTGGATGTGGTAGGTGAACTTAGGCTCTCTTCCAGTTCCACTCCTCAGTAAGATAGGAAAGAAAATACAACTAAAAGCTCATGGATCAAGATAAAGACAGGGAGGTCACTCACTTGCTACCATCCCGCACAAAACAGAATGGACTTAGGAAAGACAAATACCATTTATTGCCAATAAAAGATAACTAGTAAGAAACAAAAAACAAAATAAATCCATCTTTTCCCCACCGTTCCTTTTTCCCTGGCTTAACTCGACTACTAACTCCCTCACCTCTCCCCACTGCTGTGCAGAGCAAAAGGGAAGGGGAACGGGGCTTGCAATTAGACCATAACACTTCATGTCTACCACTCCTCCCTCCTCACTCTTTTTCACAGCTCCAGCACAGGATCCCTCCCACACAATAGTCTTTCCCAGGACTTCCCATGGGAGACACAGTTCTTCAAGAACTTCAGCTTGGTCCTTTCCACAGGGCACCGTCCTTTACAAACAGACTTCTCCAGCCCCATGGGCCACAACTGCCAGAACATCTGGTTCTGTACAGGCTGCTCTCCACGGTCACAGCTCTTGCCAGGAACCTGCTCCTGACTGGGCTCTTCATGGGCTGCAGCTTCCATCAGGCGTGTCCACCTGCGTCAGCATGGGGTTCCTCATGGCCTGCAGTGTGGATTGCTCCAGCTTGGTCCTCCATGAGCTCCAGGGTGACAAGCTGCTTTGACACAGTCTTGTCCTGGGGCTACAAGGGAATCTCTGCTTCGTCACTTGGAGCACCTCCTCCCCTTCCTTGCTACTGATCTGGGTGTCTGCAGGGCTGTTCCTCTTGCATTTTTTTTTCACACTCTGCTCTCATGGCTGCTGCACATGGTTCTTCACAATTTCTAATATATATGTTACCACAGATGTGCCACCAGCATCACTTAAAGACTTGGCATTGGGCAGTCATGGGTCTGTTTTGGAGCTGGCTGCAGCTCGCTCTGTTGAGTACCAGGACAACTCCCCCAACATGGGTCTCTTCTCAGAGAGGCCCATGTGAACTGAATACACTGGTTTAAAAGCTCTATTCCCAACTAGAAAATAGCCTTCAGAAAGCTGAACAAATGAAAACCAAGGTCTATCGTTTTCTCAAGTAAGGCGTTGCAATGACCAATGAGAAGACAGAGAAGTGACTCTTAGCTTAAAATTTCACAGTTGATTAGATGCTGACTTGAAGACTGTACTGTTGAGTACCATCCAATTTCCCACCACATTCCTTGTGCCTGCTTCCTCATCAGGAATGGATCAGTCTTTTGGAAATCAAAAAAATGAACATAGTTAGATTTTCATATTCTTACTGAAAAACTCCCTGGAAAACTCCTGTTTGCATTTTTTAGCTCTGAAAAATCCCCTGTCATTCCAATTTCTTCTGAAATTTGGTATGTGTTGTCAGGGTAAAAGGTAGAGGAGCATTCAGAGTTAGCTGACTGAGGTACTTGTAAAAGAAAGATATTTAAACCAGTTTTTCTTACTGGGATTTTTCCCTGTATATAGACTAGAGGATCAAACCACAATCCTACCTGCACTCTTTACTGGCTCAGTTGCCCAACACGTGCTTTAGATAATCATGACAGGAATTAGTCATTCCAGAAAGACAACAACAAAATTAAAAAGCAAAATCATTGTAGGACAAATGCAAGCTGTAGAATCCAAAGGTAACAGACGACTGTGCACACACTCACAAGACAGAGCTGCTGCATGGGTGACCAATCCAACACATTTCACGTCACTGGTGATGCTTTAGGGGAAATGCAACTGTCATTGAGCCTAATAATGTACAGGCAGCTAACATCACTTGGAGTCTGAACACTGATGAGAGCTTAGAATGAGAAAGAGAAAAGAACCTAGCTACAGTCTACATCAAAACGCATTTATTTGGGGGAATGAAAGGTACGTACAGCAACAGAAATATTCAGAAGACACTAAAACATTTTCATGTGTGATCTGAATGCTCAACAGGGAAGACTGGAGTAATATACAAACTCTCTTCTCAGTTTCTGGTGCAGGCGCTGAAATCTGGAGAACCAAATATGTTCTGGAAAGTATACACTTTCCCCTTGCTTGTTTAACAGACATTGCAAGAAAAAAGGAGACTACACCCACAGTAATACCTCCCTACTACTCCTGCTAGGTTCTATAAAAATAAGAGTAGGTCAAGTATTTGAGAGCTATTATGAAACTCCTCTACTCCTCCACATCAAAACCCCATAAACAAAGAAGTCTTCAAGGATCTGCTCTACCGGGCTTGTCTGCTTCATAAACTTCTGCCAGAAAAATTGCACCAGCTGGAAGTGGCAGCTGGGAATTAGACTCCATATAGACAATTTAACCCTGCTGGAAACAAAATTCTGATGCAGACAATTTATGCCAAAAGGAAAAGCATTTGGGTTGGCTTTACTCACACCACAGATCCAAATGGTGAATTTTTTCTGGCAGAGAGATTACTTCTGCTTTTCCAAGAAGGGACTTAATTGGCCAAGCTGCAGCAACTTTTAGGTCAAAGTGGTTTCAAGAGCTCAAATATCCACATTTTTCAAACTGTCTTCAAATCCTGTTACAATAACAACAGCAAAAAGTTAACTGTCTATATTCTGATATGTCTCAAAGATTTTTGAAATAAGGTCTCCAAAGAACATTTTTCAAATATGTCAAGTAAAAATTGTTACAAAGCTTTCTCTCTCTGTATGCACACATATACAAAGCAAATAAGCCGTCAACCTCACAACCTCTATTTCATATAGACCAGTTCACTTTGAAAAAACAATACTGAAGAGGGACTGTTCTAAACACTTATACTCTAAACAAAGTCACTACAAAAGTCTCAAAAAGTTTTGAGATCTTGTCTCCTAACTCTCCTATGCAAATCAAAATCCAGAAGCAGTGTGTTCCTCTAGTCCTTCTTCTTCATGAGATACTAGAATATTTTCTGCACATCAACAGAGGAGGGATGGGTGCAGGGAAACTGACAACAACTCACACGTGAATTTTTAAGATAAATCATCCCTGACTGGACTTGGACAGTAAGAGTTAAGCAACTGTCCTGGTTCTTCAGGCACCAGAGGAACTACTCTGAATGGTAAATCAGTAGCAAGGGGTTTTATTTATTAGCATGAACTATAAACTGAATCAGTGGACAATGGGCCAGTAAGTTACTACCTGAGACAAATACATGAGGAGTATGTTTTTTTAATGCCTTCTTGACAGGACATGAAAAGAGGGCTGGAGAAACATGACAGCACCAAGAAAAACAACAATACAATGAACAGCAAGCAAAAAGGTAAAAGGAAAAGAATATAAAAGGAATCTGTTTCTTTAACCACTGTAACCATTAACACATAAAACTGTTTAAAGGAGAAGAATATTACCTGACCTCAAATACCCATAGTTTTCAATTGCAAAATATAGCATAATCCCTATTTCATGTCATAAAATACACTGACAAGAGTGGACGAGATGGGAAAAAATAGAAGAAAGCAGGAGACCTAGAACTATGCAGCAGTCAGCTTCAGACAAAACATTTCCTAAGGTAAAATTCTATAATAAGTAAAAGTTCTATAAATATTATTTTAGCTTTTATTCAAAGCCTTAGAAAATTGAACAGTAAAAGCTTTAACGTGCAATACGAGCTTGTTCAACTCTTCGGACCAAAGCCAGTATCAGATACTGTCGGAAAACCAAAAAAAGTACTCTTAAGCAATGTATTTTATTTGTACCTTTTCTTCAACCTCATGTAGTTAAAATCAGAAGAAGCTCAAAGATTGTCTCCAGAATCACCCTGACTGAGCAGGGAGGTTGGACCAGATGATCTCACTGAAGTCTCTTCCAACCTTGTCAATTCTGTGAACATACCGACACAAAATCAGGTTTTGCAACAACTTGTGGATACTGCCTCCTCTCTTCCTCACAGTACCATATCACCCAACATGACTATGCATACTTAATTCTAGAAATATTTTGAAGATGAAAAAGCCTAAAAATCTGCTCACAAAAAGTGTCTCAGCAATATCACTAATATACTTATGTTAAAATTATTTTAATAATGAAAAATCAAGCTATTCAAACTGCGTATGTCAATGTAATCCGGCCCCTTGTATGAACACAGCACAGCCCATGATTACTTGATCACAGACACTTCACCCATGGCACACCTGCCTTATTCCATGCATAAGCCTCAACAATGGAACAGTGTCAGGAAATAAAAAGACTCCTGTACAGAGTCCTCATCTGCTTTGGTTGCAGAATGGGGCAAGTACACAGCAGCAACTTACATAGGCCAGGATTGGTCACACACGTTCACTCCAGAAAGACCAATACTTTAGTTATTTGGTTTCAGATGGAGAAAGAATGGAGCCAAGAAGCAACTCAGTGCCAGAGCATTCCTAATGGAAGCACAAGAAGCCCTCATAGACATAGTCTGTGCATAATCAGAGACATCCTTAACCCCAGAAATGCAAGTCTTTGACTTCTGGGTGTCCCTTTTGATTGCCTCTAAAGCATTAATGAGGAATTTTCTGCACCCACAGATGTACGAAGTATTAAGAAGGAGACACAAAAAAAAGAGTAGGTAAAGACTCAAAGTGAACTTTAATGCAGAAATGAAAGGATATGATTTCTGGCACATCTCTACATTCTTTTATACAATTCCATTTTTGTCCCCCTCTCATTCCACCATGTGAAAATTCCACAATTTGAAATCATACCCAAATCTACATCAGTCATCAACAGAGTTTAAATCTTTTAATCATCCACACTGTTACTTTGTGAAAAATGGTTGGATGTCATGTTTTGTGGACTAGGCCTTAGAAGGAAACAAGACACTTGGCTAGTCGCTTTCACAGATATTTCTTGATAGCTACGGAATGGCAGGATTTAATGATCTTGACTTCATTCCACACATAAAAGGGAACTGTATTCTAGAACAAAGTTTCCCAATATGCGGTCTGTAAAACATCAGATGGTAGTCAAAAAAAATAATCATAAAAGTGTATTTTTAAAAACATACATTCCCTTACATGTCAGCAAGAAAACATTATTGATGAAATACAGAAAAAGAAAAACATTCCAGGTTTAGCCTAACTAAATAGCACTATAAGGCATAAGAAAATGTGACATTTCACAAGATGATCCTTGCATTTTTTAAGGAAATTAAATGTTCTTGAAGTAACACATTCTCCTTTAACATTTAAGTTTGAAAACACTTTCTTCTGTTCTACTGAATTTCCTGAGTCCCCTCCAGAAAATGCCTTCTTACATCCAGTATGTTCCTCTCTTCATCTTACTTCCTTAAGCCGTTAACCTGTTTTTTCCAGATCTCACTATGCTTCCTCTATTATCATTCTCTTTAGAGACACCCATTAAAGTCACCTACTGAAGCAATCCATCCATCCACTGTGCACTTTTTGCCTATCTTCATTAACAAACTATGGCTTAAGTATTCTGGTTCCCTCTGAATTTCCAGCAGTTACCACTGTTGGAACATCCTTTATTTCAATTGTTCAGCTGCAGTAATCTCCTTTCTTAGGAACCTCGTTTTACCCAACACTTTTTTAAAATTACAGACACATAGTTCACACCCTATCTCTACTCTTTGGGTTAAGATCCAGATAAAGCTAACCAGCCCTTCTCTTTTACAGTCTTCAGGATTAATTTTCCTTCCTAATGCCCTTGTATCTTCTCTATTGTTATGCATTAATACATACTCTGAATTGCTCAGTTTTTTAAGCCAGACAAACAAGCAGCAATGACTATGTTAAATCTTAATACCAAAACAGCTCTGAAGAGACAGCTAACAAAGAATACTGGAAACGTACTTGGAGCACATAAGTACAGTAATAGCAGCATACCTGAGATAGTCTCCCTCAAAATCAGTATTTCTGCTCTCCTATTTCCAACATACCCCTACTACAAAATTCAAGTCAAATAAATGTCAAATAAAAAACATCATTTAAAAAACCCAACAGCCACCTTTTTATTTCAAGTACATAACATTTAACTTGAAACACCATTTGCGTGTGTTGCTCTGATGCTTCATTCTTCATCAGTTTAATAACTACAGTTTTTAAACCTTTTTTACTGAGATGACTAAAACTTAAAACTTCATGATTTAAAACAACATACAACCTTTAAATTAAATAAGCTGATTAACACATATACATTTAACCTGTTTTTATGTATTACTAAGTACTGAATTGATTATTCCCTTTTTTCCATGACAAGTATTTTCACAAGTCTTGTAAGTGACAAACTATCTGCATGAGAACAGACTTACTAAAAGAAACAAAAAGAATTTTAAACTCAACTAAAAGTGCTTAGGTATGTTATATATTTAAGAAATTAGAAAAACTATTTTGCATCTAAAACTTTTTTGCATGGTAGATGGCTCCAAAGACACACTTACAGCTCCCTTAGTCCAGTTGCAGACCAATTGCCTCACTGAATAAAAATAATTACGTTATTTGGGGCTACCAAGCATAACTAGATAAATGATCAGAACAGTAAAATTTCAGAACTGATCTATGTCTTGACAGTTCTATCAATATATTAGAAAGAACAAACTGTTTCACTTCTGTTTTCAGATTCAAATGGATTTAAATTAAATTTGAATAAAGTTAGAACTGGTTGAAACATTTTTAAATAAGATGACTATTCACTTGGTATTCACAAAACATACTGCTGTATGAATCGATCTTGACATATCAGCAAATTCTGTTTCCCAGCATCTGGTAGTTGAGAGCTTTTGCTTTTCTGAGCACTTTGGCAAGACACATGTAACTGTTGGATATGTAGGCTGGGGTGTGTGCTTTTTGTTTTGATTTGTTTTTAATTTGAGAATACATTCAGCCTGCAGTAACATGCATATTCATCATGAAATTTTACGTTTATATATGCTTCTTTAATTAAAAGTTCAAGTTAATGCATTTAAATACAGGTTTGATAACAGCTTTCTACAAAGTCTCTTTATATGGCCTCTAAAATTATTTGCACCTTATTCTGGCATACTTGCAAGAGCTTCTAGATCAATTAAATTATTTTTCACCATCATGGTTAAACTATTACATATTCTGAAATACTTTATGACACAGAAAGAATAAACCCAATATTTGATTTGTGTTAGCAATTGAGGAAAATCATACAAAAATGTTTTGTTTGCTACTGAGATCCATATAAAAAAGACATGTTTCCTTGGAATCTGGGCCATTTTTTTTTTAGTGCAATAAGAGAATACAGATTTCCAGCTTCTCAGGAAAATTAAGTTTGCATACCAGCACAGAATATCCCCGGGACTTCGCTCCGGAATATAACAGTTCGTACTTTCTTATCAGATTTCAAAGCATCCACAGCTTTTGACATCTACAGAGAAAAGGAGGAAGGGGAATAACCAAACACTTTTTAAAGTGCTTCATTCCAATGCTTCACCTTTATACCAAAATCTATTCTTTTCACTTACCATTTTTACAAGATTTTTGCTAAGTGCATTCTTGGCATGAGATCTGTTTAATCCAAGTACCACAATTCCTGGAGGGGAAGAAAAATCGTATCATTGTTAGAATGTAGTAAAAGATGTCTCATCTATATAAGTTATTATTATTTTGAAATTATACAAAAGGCATTGAAGACTACAAAAAAATTGCTAGCGTAATCACTACTGAGTTCCAGAAAGAAAATAAACTGATTTATACTTTTCAATACTCAACAGAAATTACACTTACTTTAGGAACAAAAATGTGGCCCTAACACCTTCATGTGGAAACAGTCCTTACAAGGGTTGAAAGTAGAATTACACATTTCATGTTTGTACATGACATGTTGACATGCAGTTAGGTAAGATGCTTAATTGTAAAGCATGTTTCCATATTTAGAGAGCCTATCTCCAGAGACTTCTTAAAGCATGAAGTGCTATCACAGCAAAGACTAGCAACTTCTATACACGTAAAAAGAAGTCATAAACATAGAAAGAATGCCACCGACGGGAAACTTGTACTTTTGTCTAAAAAGGAACAAAATCACACAGAAATTCTCCCCTGAAACACAAAAATTAAGCTCAGTGCTTGGTACATGGCTCCAAAGACACATTCACAGCTCCCTTAGTCCAGTTACAGATCAATTGTCCCACTGACTGATTACCTGTGCATTGGTTTGAATGTTGCAGCAGAAACAAAATTTGTCTTTATTTTGCCCCCCTCACCTTAACAGGTATGATTATCAAACAGGAAAATTCTGAAAAGTTGATTTTGGTAATTCCTAAGTTTACCATGGCTATAGCAGTCTTTCAGACAATTACTGCCTGAAGCCAGCACAACTGCCTGAGTTCAAAACACCAGCACACAGTCCTGATTCTGCCCTGGTAACATTTTATCAATCAGGATCTTTTATGCAGAGAATGCAAGGATAAGAGGAGAAAAAGGACTAGGGCACCAACCAGGAATGAAAGGCAGAAAGGGAGGCCTATCTCAAACAAAAATGCCCACAGTATTGCCATCAACCTACAAGATGAAAAAACAAATTCCAGAAACTCAGTATTTGCCCAGGTGATTACTACTTCACCACTCACCTTTCAAAGTACAATCTATACGTAATCTTGCTCTCACAGCCTTCCCTGTCATCACAGTGCATACAGCTTCTTCTGTTTCCAGAAAGCCTGTACTCCCTAAGGACTGACCCATTAGTGCTCGAGCTCCCTTCGTCTGCTTCCTCCTGCATGTATGTGCACACACATGCACACGAGACAAGATTAAAAAGAGATCCTGCTCCTTCTGCAGTTACCAATTTGAAGACAAAGTCTTCCATTTGTCAGCTACCATCTCAAAATTCAAATAAAAATGGTGTCAAATGCAAGTTATAAAGCATATCTGCCTTTCTTGCTCCTAAGGTACAGTCAATTGCTAAATATAGATACCTCCTAAAAGTGGAGAGGAGCCAGGTCAACCCAAATGACCTTCACTTCCTTGTTCTACAAGCCTGAATTCCCACATGTTTATCCCTATGGCTGGAGGTATTCATACAGGACCACCTGCAAAGGTCGTTATTCAGCACTTACATCGGAATTTGTTTATGTTCTGTTAAGCAAAAAGGAGTGGTGCTGTAGCACTTTTCTTCAGCTGTTACAACTTCTTCTCCAGGAGGAGGATCGCTCCATATTCAAATACTCCATATGTTCAACACAAGTAGATTAGGCAAAAGCAACATCCCACGTTAAAGCAACAAAAAGACCCTTCACCCTGACTTCACTTAGATTTTCAGGCACTACAAATCCCATGCTTGAATAAACTATTATCTCAAACTATACTTCAGACAGGAAATATAGTCCTTTTCAGAAGCACATTATACTTAATGGCAATGACAGTCGCTGACACTTGAATTTTTCTCCTCCCCACTGGAGCCCAAAGACTGCTACTCCACTACCACCAACAGTGTATTCAGAAGGAAGTTCCAGTTAACATTAAAACCCTTTAAATAATTTTTCCCACAAAGGAATGATCCTTGAAGACAAATCATACAAGTCGATTTATCTTAGCAGTGTTGTATCAAGTCATAAAACCATCACTTCTGCTTCCTTCTACAGAAGTAAAAGATAAAGATGGCACCCATGCAGCTGTTCTCATTTAAGTAATAAAAAAATATGAAGTAAGAATTGCAAGAGGAAAGTATAAAAGGTCTGCAAGGGACACCAACATATTGCAGTGACATATAAAAAAGACATTCCTTGCAGTCACATTTGAATCAGTTTTGTTCTGATACGCCATTACTACAAAACCTGAGCATCTTGAGGATGGAAGGGACCTTGAAGATTATCTAGTTCCAAGCCCCCTGCAGGGACATCTTGCACTAGACCAGGTTGTCCAGAGCACCATCCAACCTGGCCTTGAACACCTCCAGGGGTGGGGTATCCACAGCTTCTCTGAGCAACCAGTTTCAGTCCCTAACAGCAAAGAATTTCTTTTTAATACCTAATCTAAACCTGCTCTCTTTTAGTTTAAAGCCCTTGTCCCATCACTATATGGCATTGTAAAAAGTCCCTCTCCAGATTTCTTGCAGGTTCCCTTGAGGTACTGAAATGTCACAGCAGGGCCACCCCAAAGCCTAATCCTCAGGCTGAACAATCCCAGCTCCCTCAGCCTTTTCTCACAGGAGAGGTGCTCCATCCCTCTAACCATATTCATGGCTCCTCTGGACTCACTCCTACAGGTCCATGTCCTTCCTGTGCTGGGACCCCAGAGCTGGATGCAGTGTTCCAGGTGGGGTCTCACCAGAGCAGAGCAGAGGGGCAGAATCCCCTCCCTCCCCTGCTGCCCACGCTGCTTTGGATGCAGCCCAGGACACCTTTGGCTCTCTGGGCTGGGAGTGCACATGGCTGGGTCATGTCCAGCCTCTCACCCACCAGCACCCCCAAGGCCTTCTCCCTAGGGCTGTTCTGCATCTGTTCATCCTCCCAGCCTGTGCTGACACTGGAGGTTGCTCTGCAGCACCTTGGTGCATTAAGGTGTGGTACCTTGCACTTGGTCTTTTGTTAAACCTCATGAGGTTCCAATGGGTCCAATTCTTGAGCTTGTCCAGGTCCCTCTGGATGGCATCCCATCCTTCAGGAGTGTCAACTGCACCACTCTGCTTGGTGTCATCTAAAAATTTGCTGAAGGTGAACTCAATCTCTTTATCTATGTCATCAATGAAGATACTAAACCACACTGGTCCCAGTACAGACCCCTGAGGCACACCACTTGTCACTGGCATCCATCAGGACCTGAGCCATTGATCACCGCACTCTGGATGCCACCACCCAACCAACTTCTCATTCACTGAACAGTCCACTTATCAAATCCATCTCTCTCCAGTTTAGAAAGAAGGATGTTGTGGGGAACTCTGTAAAAGGCGTCCCAGAAGTCCAGAAAAATTACATCTGTAGCCGTTCCCCTGACCGCTGATTAAGTCACTCCATCACAGAAGGCCACTGGGTTGGTCAGGCAGGATTTGCACTTGGTGAAGCTGTGCTGGCTGTCTTGAAACACCTCCCTGTCCTCCATGTGCCTTAGCACAGCTTCCAAGATGATCTGTTCCATGACTCTTCCAGGCACAGAGGTGAGGCTGATGAGTCAGTAGTTCCCCGGCTCCAGCTTTCTGCCCCTTTTAAAGATGGGTACAATGTTGCCCCTTCCCCAGTCAGCTGGAAAAGTTTTACTGACTGCTGTGACTTTTCAATAATGTCTGTTACATTGTTATCTCAAGCATTTAACCATGGTTCATTCTTCCTAAAGCACACACATGTATATGCGCTTTCCAAAATCCTTTAAAACAAACTGCTTGAAAAATCTACTCGTAAAAGAAAAGATATTAAAAAGTAGTCATCAATAAATATAAGTAGAAATTAGTAGTAGTAGTAGTATTAGCTTTGTTGGTATCTCTGTGGTATCAAAAACCTGACAGATATACTAAGAACGAAGAAGCATTCACATAATGCTAAACTCAATATTAATCTCATAGATTTTCCTGGGAGTCATCCCCACGTTATTTCTGGGACACACTTCAGCACACAATGTGCATCTATTAAAAATTACATCTGCATACGGAAAACTAAATTCATCTTAACTGGCTAGGCTCTCCAAGAGCTGATGATTCCCAGCGTTGTCTAATATAAGCAGCAATATTCCTGTATACCACTTTCCTAGCCCATCATTAGAGGCAAAGCACATGCAAATGTACAATATGTTCTTTACTTACAAGTTGCCCATGTCAAAAGAGAAAGCTGCCTGTGGTATAATTTTCAACGTTTAAGAGAAAAAAAAAAAAAAGAAAGTCATGCATAATAAAAACAAAAAATGTCTTTTAGTGAAATAAAGATACATACATCTCTGGAAGATAGCTTCAAAATATCTGTAAATTCCCAGAAACATCCTGATTTCATAGCATCCACTAAATTTAACACTTAAATAAAGTGAAGAGATCAGATACTGGTTTAACTACTGTTTTTATCAGCACACAGGAAATCTTACTTATAATACCATTTTTATCTCTTTTATCTACTACTTTTTAGGGATCAAAACATTCATCCTCAATGTTTGGTAGAAACACATTTAAAGAGTTACTTAAAAATAAATCTTGTCTTTAAACCTATATTAGTAATTTTGTCAGAGTTCAGAAGAGTCGCTACATCTGCACATACAGCACTTGCACAATTTTTAAAAATTTATTTGTATTTTTTAATATGTATTTGCATTAAATACACACTCACACAAATGTAATTTTCCACAATTAAAAAAAATATTTTTAAGAATTATGCTTTGAAAAATGGAAGGAGAATCAAAGTAAGTTATTTTTAAGCTTGTTTCACTTAACTACTCAGATAAACTGAGGCAGACAAGTGGACTTAGATATTTATTATTCTAAAGTAGTTTCTTAAGCAAAACAAGAACATATGGTGAATATATCATGTTCAATTCTAGTGGCTTTCATTAATCATCTTATCAAGAAGTATTTAAGTGAAAAATCACACAGATGTGTACTAGCCAGTACTTTTTAAAAACGCCAAAACACTCTTCAAAATCCCCTATCTGAGCCTGTTTCATCTCTAAATTCTGCTTTAACTCTTCTGCACTTCTTAAATTAGCAGACCTCACCTGGTCAGCCCTGCTTTGAATACAGTAAAAGAAGGGGAAGTTTTTCCAATTTATCAGCTAGCTAGCAGCTTCCAAACTCTGAGCAAACAACTTCAGCCAAGACCATATTTGGTTTTGCCTATTCCATGCACATTAAAATTCTAACTGATGAAGACCAAAAGCTGTCTTACTCTAAACTGAACTAAAAACAGCTGGGAAATTCAATCATAAGAAGTCATTCTAGTGTAAAACCTAAATTTTATAAATATTTACATCACATTCCAGCAAGTGACACTGCAACACTGAAGTCAAGACTAAAAAGATATTTCTCTCAATCGCACCTATAACTTAAAAATCAAAAGCACTAAGTTCATTTAAATGTATAATGGAATCACTTAACGCAACTTGGCTAAGAGTTCTGAAATGTCAACAGCTGTAATATATTTCAGCCCTAGTGATGATCAAATAGAATCTCAAAGTAAACGATACATACGTAATTAAAAAATACTAAGACACTGACAGTCATCTTTACTCACAGAAAACTGACACTAAGAGCTTCACAACTTGCAATACGTGCAGCATATACAGGTATTTTTCAATCACATTCTTCAAAAATCTCACACCTTTTGTATTCTAGTTCAGGTCAAATTTGGAAACTGGAAAGACCTGAGTTAAAATGTCAATAACTAGCCTTTGCAAATATAGTCTCATTATAGTTTATGTTTAATAAATTCCCAAGACCTGGGGTATGCAGATCACATGGAAGTGATATGAAGCAGAACAATTTGCTTCTTTGCCTACAGGCAAAGATTTGTCTAGTGCTATAAGACTTGTGCCTGTACATGAGGCAGGTACAGACATTTTTCCTTCCCCCCCAGTATTCAAAATACATCCTTCTCTGAGCAACACAGAAACACTAGGCATGTGGAAGAGCACAACTACAGCATCAACAAGCCTGTGTGTGCCATAAAAGGTAGTCAGAGAACAGGGTCTGACCCTGTCTGGAGTCAAGAAGAATGTAATGGGAGAGTGTGATGAGGCCACGGGGGCACCAGAGCACCATGTGGGAAAGTCTAGAACATGAAATGGTAGATCAAGGAATGGCAGGCTAGAAAAGAGCAAGAAAGACCACAGGGGTGTTTAGAGAGCTGGTGTCCTCATTCAGCAGGGATATTACATGCTGTAAGCAGATAAATATAAATTAACTTGGCATATAAGGTGAGGAGAAGGGTGTGTGGTAGCACTACGGGGAAGAAGCAGAACCATGTTTCTTTTGCAGAAATGTTGCCTGCTCTTTGTGCTGCTGAAGAAGGCATATGAAGTTTGTGTCTCCTTCTGGCCTACTTCTAGATCCTTGTTCTTTTATTTTTCTAACAAACAGCATTTGCTTCTGTGTCCTTCTGAAAGTCAATACCAAAGAAAATTCCTTCTGCTGAAGAGAATACAGTAATTAAAAATACACTGATTGAATCCTTCCTTACGACAGTGAGAGTTGCTTTAACATTACAAATCCTATCTCTGTGTTTGGGGGCATTAGGCTACATATTCAGTACAAAACACCTTCATAACATTACAAAAACAATGATTCCTAGCTAATTCAACAGCTGGAACACACTGCCTAATTCCATGCTTGTCGTGTAATAGAAGAATTAAAAGCTGTGTACTATATAAGATCATGATATTTTCTACCACTTCTTGGTAAAGCACAAAATAAACAAGGAAAAACACTCTTCTAATATTTTACAAACTCTTCATTGTTCCCATCTTGTCTCTTCCTTGACTTAAAATAAATCCCAAAAAATTTGAATGGAAGTTTAAAACTAATTTGACGTTCCACAGTTGGTGGGAAAAACAGGACTAAAGCAGTACATTTTAAAGGAAGTGGAAAGAGTTGGGAACAGAACTGCAGCTAAAAACAGAAGATAATTTCAGGTCAGATTACATCATCTTTCTATCAACCCTAAATAACGACAAAAACCTGCCCTCAGATGAAAGCACAGCATCAGTTTTCCCTTGAAAAAAAGAATAATCTTCTAAGCCACATACTAAAATTCAAAGTTTTAAAGTTAACTCTCTGTACTTGTATACAAATCTATGTACAGACATACTCAACTCATGGGCATTTGCCTGAATTGGCAGCACATCTGAAATAGCTGAGTTAACATGCTCAAAGACGTAAACCAAACTGTGCATCTCAACACATGGTGGTTCCAAGATATATTCTCCATATAAAGAGATTCATGTGCTGCAGATGATCAAAACTCCATACTATGGCCCTCTCCATAAAAGCAGGTTTAGCATCATGGCTATAAAAATAAATCCTCAGGAACAGAGCTTGCACTTACTTCTTCTCCACCATTCCCAGCCCTGCTGTATCCACAGGGGAAGGAAGTGATAAACACCAAAGGAAGTGGAACACCTCCAAAATCTGGTGAGCACCACATCAGAAGAGGAAGCACATCACTGTGCTGTGATGCACTGGCTGCAAGTCACTAAGGACCAGATTTTCTTCCTTTTTTTAAGGTGAGTCAAAATATTCTTGGTATAGTTAAGTCGAACAAGGTGAGTAATAGTTGACAACACTAAAAGCAAGGAGGAGGATGAGATAGTTATTAGGAAAGTGGCATGAGATGAGAGAATACTGAAGCCATACCTTCCAGCACAGAAAACATCAACATACGTTCTGTGCCCTTCTCTGCCCCCTGCACACAAGCACAAAACTGATGTCGGAAGTAGCATTACTCTAGCAGTTCGCTGCTAAACTTAATTTTCTCACAATTAGAGCAGCCAACAGATGCCAACTCAGAGAGGTGTACCTCACAAACACAGTACATATGCTGCAGCACTCTGGAAAAGAGGAGTGATGCTGTTGACACACCTCAAGGACAGGATGCCATCCACAGCAACCTAGACAAGCTCAAGATGTGGGCCCATGAGCCTCATGAGGTTTAACAAGACCAAGTGAAAGGTGCTGCAATTGGGTTGGGTAACCTTGGAACCAATACAAGCTGGGGAACAAAGAGATGGAGAGCAGCCCTGGGGAGAAGGACTTGAGGACGCTGGTGGATAAGAAGCTGGACATGACCCAGCCATGTGCACTCCCAGCCCAGTGAGCCAAAGGTGTCCCGGGCTGCATCCAAAGCAGCGTGGGCAGCAGGGGAGGGAGGGGATTCTGCCCCTCTGCTCTGCTCTGGTGAGGCCCCACCTGGAACACTGCATCCAGCTCTGGGGTCCCAGCACAGGAAGGACATGGACCTGTAGGAGTGAGTCCAGAGGAGACCACCAAGATAATTAGAATGGCACACCTCTCCTATAAAGAAACGCTGACAGAACTGGAACTGTTCAGTGTAGAAAAGACTTGAGTGACCTAATTGCAGCCTTCCAGTACATGAAGGGAACCTACAAGAAAGATGAAGCAAGACTATTTACAAGGGCATGTAGTGACAGGACAGGGTAGAAAGGGTTCAAATTGAAAGAGAGCAGGTCTAGATTAGGTAATAGGAGGAAAAGCTTTACTGTCAGGGTGGTGAGGCTCTGGAATAGGTTGCCCAGAGAAGCTAGAGATGCCCCATGCCTGGAGGCATTCAAGGACAGGTTGGATGGGGCTCTAAGCAAACCTGGTCTAGTACGAGGTGTCCCTGCCCATGGCAGAGGAGGTGGAACCAGACAGTCTTCAAGGTCCTTTCCAACCCAAACCGTTCTACGATCCTATGAAGAGCCAAGAGGGACCAAGCTGACCCAGTTCTGCCACTGCCATGCCGGCAGCTCCGAGTACCCTGCGACGCAACCCCGGCCGCGGTGACAAGGAGAAGGAGGAGCCGCCGCTCTCTTCCCGCCCCTCGCCGCCGGGCAGCTCCCCCAGGGCCGCCCTCTCCCAGCTCCGCAGGGGTCATCCCGGCCAGGCCGGGACACCGGGTGCAGAGCCTCCTTCCCCTCGTTACCTTTGTGCTCATCATCCAGGTACCGGACGCGCAGCTCCTCCTCTTCCTTCGCCTGGGAGCCGTAGCTCCTCCCGGCCGAGGGGAGAGCGGCGGTCGCGGCGCCTCCCCACAGCGGGGGCGCGCGGTGGCCGGTTCGGCCGAGGGCGGCGGAGGTCGCGGCGGCTGCGGCTGCGAGCCTGAGCCGGGCGCGCAGGAGGCCGAGCCCGCCCNCGCCGCCGCCGCCGCCCGGGGCCACAGGGAGGGGGCGGCTCGGCCCGGCCGGGCCCGGCTCCTGCGCCGGCCCATCGTGGCTGACGGTCGTGGCAGGAAAAGGCTCGCCAGGGCATATCTGAGACTTGACAGAAAACCAGCCGCATCCTGGGCCGCGTCAAAAACAGCGTGGGCAGCGGGGCGAGGGAGGGGATTCTGCCCCTCTGCTCCGCTCTGGTGAGACCCCACCTGGAACACTGCATCCAGCTCTGGGGTCCCCAACAGAGGAAGGATATGAAACTGGGGAAGGAGGTCGAGTGGAGGCCATNATATGAAACTGGTGAAGGAGGTCGAGTGGAGGCCATGAAGTTGATAAGGGGGCTGGAGCACCTCCCCTACAAAGACAGGCTGACGAAGTTGAGGCTTTACAGCTTGGAGAAGGTTGTGTGGAGACCCCATAGCAACCTTCCAGTATCTGAAGGGAAGTTCATCGGGAACTGTAGTGATAGGACAAGCCTTAGTGGGTACAAATTAAGATGGGAAATTCAGGTGAGATTTTGAAAGAAGTTCTTTACTGTGACAGTGGATGAGACGTTGGAATAGGTTGCCCAGAGAAGCTGTGGGTGCCCCAGCCTTCACAGTGCTGAAGTTGAATAAGGCCTTGAGCAACCTGGTCTAGTGGGAGATGTCTCTGCCTATAGCATGGGAATGGAGTTGGGACAGGATGATCCCAAAGTACGTTCCAACCCATTGACATTCTATGATTCTGTGATTCTCACAGCTTGAAATATGCGGGTTGCATGGACAAATTTCTCATTGATAAAAGCAGATGTTTAGATTCATCAGGGCTTCATGATACTGGTGGAAGTTGTGCATCATGTTTATTTTCAGTGAACTTGAGAATGTCCCACCTTAAAGGCAAGGTGCTCAGACTCTTGTGCTGTGTGTGGTGGCACCAGAATGAAGAGTCATGAGCTCTGCAGCACTTGCTTCTTCTCCCACATGACAGCCGTGGCTAGGCCGGGTCATGGCATCAGCACTGAACAAAGAAAGGAACTATGGTCAGTAACAGAAACCAGGCAGCACATGGTTCTGTATACTGCAATAACAGACTGCTTGGATTGGCCATCCTACTATTTTGGGGCACTCAGAATTACCATTGTGTTGCAAAACTAAGGATCCGATTAATGCACCTTGGTGTTCAGAGCTGGGTTTAAGTCTCCAAGCAACACTGCCATGGTGTCTGCTTGCCCTCCATGCACACCAACAGACATACCAGCATGAAACAAGTCAAACAATAAAAGCAGTAACAATGGAGGTGGAGGTAATTGCTATGTTTTATTGTAAAATCACATGATTGAAGATTGCTATGACCTGTTTCAAACCAGTTGAAATTTCAGCAATCTGTGTTTCAATACCATAACAATTTAGTTGAGACAGAATATGCATTAGATATAAAAGAAGTTGAGTTGATTCCTTACACAGGACCTGGGAAAGGTTGTTATAACTGTAGTTAATGCAGGTCAGTAATGAGGCTCTTAAAAGCTGTGAAGTTTGTCTTCAAGTTTATTTCCTTCAAATTAGGCCTTGAGAACTGAAAACATGCCTTTGAGCCACCCCCATCATTTTCATAACTCAGCGTTAGTTAATCAGGGGAATAAAGCTGTACTGCTACTGAGCAGAGGCTCAGATGGAGCCATTTTGGTTGTTGTAGTAGAAAACTAGCTACTGCATTCCTTCATGCAATTGCTCAGCAGCTCCTCCATGCCTTCCTTCTGGAGAAATGAAAGTTTAAAAATAAGGTCCTATTTGTTCTTGTGGAGCACCATGAAGGACAAATGTGTGTGTGGGGGGAGGAATAGGCAGACTATCGCCTTGCATTTATTATGTTTTACTATTTAAACAGGGCGATAGCTTGTGATTCACAGCCCTTTCCAGTAGAGCCCACGGTATGCTAAAGAGTTCCAGTAGAAAGAAATAAAGAAATTTTGTTTGCAGTTGAAGAACATTTTAGTTTATGAGAAGGAATTTTGAAACATCATATCCAATTACATCCGTAGAATCAGAGAGACAGCACTATTCTAAAAGACACAGGAGAAGATAAAAGGCGCTAAAAGCAGAACTAGATTCACTGCAGCATCGCAATGTTACCTTGAAGCTGAAGGCAGACATTTAGTCATATTGCAGTGGTTCCTAGACTGAAGGTCTAGCAAACACTTTTCTGAGCAGGGGTCAGTAAGTGCAATCAAGCCAACAGATTCATCTCCGTTGTAGAAATACACAGTCATTTTTAAAATGAAGAATTTTAGAAAGGCAATTTTCTTTTACATGCCACTGTCTGATTTTACTCTTTGTGTAAGAAGTGAAAATAAAATTTAATTTCTGTTTATTTTTCCTCTATTAATGTGTAAAACTGCCTGATATGACATGCATATATGTGTGTTTTATTGTGGTCATTTAATACTACACTGCATTTTGTAAAACTGTATATTCAATTCCTCCCATTCCCTGACATGCAAGCATAATTCAGGACTCAGATGAAAGCCAAGTTTTCTATGTTCTCTTGTTCCATGCTTTTTTCACTGTAGTTTACTGGTAAAACACAGCTTTGGAGTCAAAGTAGTACATGGAAAGGTAAAGTATGTTGACATGGAGATTATTATTTAAAGATCTACCCTAATTTAAAAAAAAACGGAGCAACTGGAAGACAACTGTAAGTAACTACCTAAATAACATATCACACTGCTTGGTAGCCTGATTGCTGCTACACACAGAAATCCAAATATTGATACTTGGTAATGGGTAAAATAAATTGATTATGATAAATCTTGACTCAACCTCCCTTATGTCCTCAGAAGCAGTGTTAGCATGAATGAAAATAGAAGCAGTGTAGATGGAGACTAGCTCACCAAATTCTCTGCATTCAGCTGTAACTTTTAATATGGTCCCTCAGTCTTAATCTAATCCAAGGGAAATAACTTGAAGGTCCTTCACCCTAATTAATGTTACAATTGGAGTTGCCTTGGAAAGCCCATTTACATCAGGTTGCAGGTTCTCACAGTGTACAGGACTGAAACAGAAAAGTGAAATGTGCAGTCCCTTTTGTAGCTTGGCTTATGGCTTTTGTTTGATAGTATGGTCGGAAGTGGGGGTTGGGACTTGGGGTTAGAACAGTACTGATGCGACTTACACAGCACAGTGCAGAGGTGCAGAAATTGGGGGACTGTGTGGTTTGTGGAGAGAAGTTTCTTCATAATACTGTTCTGCATGCTTTGGTGCAGGGCACCTGCCATGGTTCACTTTCTAGAGGAACAATCTCACTCTTAGGTGAAGCATATGGTCTCTAAACTTTTGATCTAAATTAAGTACCTAAAATCGAAGAGTGTGAAACTACTTGTGGATGTTCAGTTAGGGATCTAGTGCTATTAAAAATGCTAATAAATCATTTGAAATGAGACAGAAAAATAACTGCATGTGTATTTATATAATATGCAGTTTTGCCATGAACAATGAGAGGGTTCAGACAGTATGTACAATGAAGCGGAAATACGGACAAGGAATCTCACCTAGTTCTAAGTTCCTTTAATTTTCTTACATTGATGAATGTAGATGAGGTGTAACAAATAGTTTCGTTTTCTCTGGATGAGCATATCAGTGTCAATGGATAAAGTGAAAAGGGAACCTATTTTAGAGGAAAAATGTAGCACCCAATTTTAGCTTTTCAATCTAAATCCTTTGTCTTTCTTGCAAATTGAAAAGTAATTGCCTCTGTAAAGGGACTGTGATATTTGAGAGTGAGATCCGTCAACTACCCATCCTCTAAGTTGGTTTGTAAAGGTTGTTTCAATTTCACACCACCCACCAGAAGCATTTGTCTCTTCTAGTTTTCACGTATTGGTTTTTGTTAACAGCAGGATTTTTCTGATTATTGTGGTATGCAGTTAGTACACTTGGCTTTCCAATCTTGATTTTTAACTTTTTGTAAAACCTTTTTGATCTTTTAACACGGATACTGATGAAGACGTAACCCTCGTTGTAAGCATATAGCACTCACAGCATGTTCCTTTTTTGGCACTGAGCCTATTCAGTATGTTTTGCAGGCAGCTGTTTCCTTAGATTGTCTATTTTCTTTCTTCTCAGTGCAGCTTTAAGACTGTCGTGCCAAGATATGTTTTTACAGCTTACTTTTTCTCTTCAGGAATTACTCTTACTAAACTTATTCTACTTGGGTAGGCTTACAAGCTTGCTTACTTGGCACTTGTTACCTGGCTCCAGCACATGTGATTGAGAACTGTACCTACGTGTCACTCGTGTCTTGGAGCACAGAGCAGATTTTGGCTTTGAATTAATGTCAGCCCCATTTATTTGTGGATAGACTCCTTCATCTTGAAAATGGAGACAACTGTATTGGATTGAGATAGTGGAAAAGTGCATGGCATATGTGGGCCAATTACAGGGACTTCTTAAAATCCTACTTCCCAAAATTGTCTGCCCATTCTCTTCAGATTGCAAACGAGACATAATGCTAAAACAATTACAGGAACACAAACATGCTGAGCAAGGCCTCTTCCGTGGGTGAACTGGCACTAGCAGATGCAGGGATACAGCCTGTAATACTGGAAGATCAGAGCCTAGGGAGGCCCTTAGGTACTTAAAATTGGAATTGAGCAGATATTTATTAAATAAAATGTATAGAATGCTTTATTTTGAGACAGGGTGCGCAGTTTATCCCAAAAGGACATGAAATAAAGGTATTTATTTTTATGAAGTTAGATGTAAACACAGATATTGAAAACAGAGAATTTACAGACAGTGAAGATTCTTAAAAATTGATATATTTGTATCTATCTACAACTCCCAAGGATATATGTCCTTTTGCCAGAGGTTTTAGAAAGCTTCCACGTGTTTTTAAAGTAGTTCAACACATCAGAAATTTACCAAGCCAGCTAAATAACTATGCATTCCGGCAAACTGCAAACCGGTTGAATACTTTTCTTACAGTGAATGCACCCCGTTCTATTAAGATTGTTAAAATCATTTATTTTCTTCATGATCAGGCAAATCTTTGTCTGAAGCAATATGCCCCTTCACTATCTGTATCCTTCTGAAGAACTCGAGAGCCAACGGTGATGTTAACTGTGCCTGAGAGAATCTTTGCTTTGGCAACATGCAGGGCAAGCTCTCCTGTAGTGTAAGTGGGTCAGTGAAAGCTGCACAATAAGCACAGAAACCAGGGAGAACCCAACTAATGTAATCAGCGTTTGATTTAAAGTATTTGACGTGAAATTCTAGTAGAAAATGGATTTCCCAATTTTATCAGGGTACTTTTATGTGTGGTAAAAGGCTGTAAGGGCTGCTGCTAAGGAGGCAGTAAAACAATCCTGTCAAATCTGTGGTATCAAGAAGGATGAAATAGAACTAGGTATTAGCCCACAGAAGGAAACATTTTGGATCAAAGAATTACTATCTTCATCAAAACAATATCTAAATGCAGCGAGGGGTTTTCAACTATGCAAGCATTTGGTGAAATAAAAGGGGAATTCATCTGAATAAAATTTTGTTTAAAAGTTTTTTAATTAAAATAATAAAGGACATTTCAGTAGAACTCTCAATAAAACAAATTAAAAGTTTCTGTCGTCATAACAATCAGGAGATGAAAAATATTTTAATACTTCTGTCCTCTTGTAATGTGATGTCTAATGAAAAGAAGTTACCAAGAACCTCTGTTTGAAAGCAGTATATTTGTCATGAAAGCGAGCTCACTATGAGGAGTTAAGAGAAGGCTGGTCTTTTATGCTTAAGTAATATAAAAAAAATGTAACAGAAAAGTGAAAAACACTACATAGCCTGTTCATGTTAGTTGCAATTCTTTATTACTCTCCATGAGCAAGCCAAGAGTTAAGATGTATGTTACATTTCTGAATAACATAATTACATTTCCCTTCTGGTTAGCTTTTTTTCTTTTTTTTTTTTTTTGGGGGGGGGGCATTTTTCTAAACACAAACTCAGCTTACAGTCAATGCACTGTAGATAATACATGAAGTTTAAGGTATTGTTCACCTTTTTGCTAAAAACTGCAGCATTTTAAAAGAAGATAATTGCATTAAAGAAGTTACTGCTTGAAAAATATGATGTGTTATGCACAAATCACTAAAAATGTAAGCTGTTATGATGTAAAATGTATTTATGTTCATTCCTTTTCCCTTTTAGTCTTTTATGATTAACAGTATGTGTAGAGTTTTACTGAGTATATTGCATTCTTTCTAAGAAATGCTTCACATTGATTTTCATGGGGAAAATGTTGGAATCTTTTTTGGTCTTCTATTCGATTCCGTTAGACTAGATTACCTTTTACATTCTGCCCTTAACTATATTTTCCTGCATTCTTTATTCTTTACATGCTGATGCAATTAAGATACTCTGATAAGTTGAATAAGCATTGTCAGTGAAAGCCTATTCAATCCTATGTAGAATTCTTCTAATGTCACAAAGAATCTGGATGACCTTATGACCCAAATTTCCAGGACAGAGCAAAGGTTAAATAATCATAGTCTTCACATCTCACATGGATTCAAGAAGAGATGAACTGGGAAACTACATAAGCTAAGGACTCTCTTTTGTCAAAATGGGTTCATCATAACCTTACTTCTGTTTAATCACCCCAGTGTAAGTCACTAGCCTATGTAAGAAAGCGGGATCCTTAAGATCAAGAACAACGAACCTAGCAATTGGTATATGAAAACAAAAGAAAAATATATACTAAGTGGCTAGCATGCACTTATGTGCCTGGTCACAGACTCAATACAGAATTATTCACCAATGCTAGTGAACAGCTACTTCCAACACAGCATTTTTCAGACATCTAATTTCTTAGCATTCCTTGAGGTATTTGTTTTTGTTGAACCTTAAAAATAGGATCTCATCCAGGAAACAATTTTTGCAATTCTCTAAAATTAAACATCCGTTAAAGAGAATATATCTACCAAAAAAAAAAAAACAAAACAAACCAACCTATTTGCAAAGTCATAGTTAACATTTTCTTTCTAGATAGTATGTATTTTTCTGTATGTCACTTTTTGTCTGGAAGGTGAAATTATAATCCTGTTCCATTATGCCTGGTCAAGTATGTTTTACCTGCTGAGCAGAACACAATATACTGTGTCTAAGACTTAAAAAAATGTAAACCAAATTTCCAGGACTAGGCCGGTATGTTAAACTAATATTGCTCGCAGCCTTCTGCTTCAGAAATGGCCTATAGAATTCAAAAACTTTGCGGCATATGTACTGTTTCAACAGTGTACCTGAAAAAAAAAGGTTAAGAATATGATTTTGCTCTGCATCAAATGTCAGGTGCTGAGCCGGAGTTTAGCATTCCCACCAGCTGGCTTCTCCAACACACCGGCAGCAAAGAGACGGGAAGGACTTCCATTTAGAGTTCCAAGAGTGAGAAATTTATCGCATCCTCATTCTGGAGGATTCTAGTGACAAAAGCCCCAAACAATGGGAAACTCAAGATTTTATACTGGAGCAGGGGGGAGCATTGGGGACCAATGGTCAGGGGACTGGGGGCGGGACACAGGCGGGGCTCTGGCATGTAAGGAAAAAAGGGGCACAGGAATCCACGGGCCGGTCAGGGAAAGAGACCTGGGGTACACTTGCATGGTAGAACAAAAAACATCCTGGGAGGCCTCACCCCAACCTGGGGACATCCCTCAGGGTCCGTCCCTCTAGGGGACTCCCTCAATCCCTGATTGGGATGTTCACTGGCTCCCACAATCGAAGTCTTTCAAACATGCCATTTTCCTGTGGAAGATGCGGTCTACCAATAGGTGAAAGAAGTAAAAGTATGAGCAAGAATGGGGCATCTCCATGTTGTGAAACAGTATTTTAAAACTACTTAGCGAAAGAAGTTCCCAAAATGTTCAGAAGAGCTAGAACTGTGAAGACTGGAATATAGGTTTAATATAACTGAATATATTGAGACAGTTCTAAGTAATATTCTTAATCCATGTATTAATCAGACTCTAATTATGACTTAAGATTGGTATTTTTTGCAATGGAGGTATTGAATATCCTTGGCATCTTTCTACTGTCTCATCTGGGCACCCTGTGCCGGTGAAGCTCACAAGGAGTATGCCATACTTTTCTGAATTAATACATCTTGAGCAGAGCAGGACTAGAGAATCCTTCCATTAACCACTGCACAGAAACTTGGAATATCATAGCTTCCTCACAGAATAAAACTTCTATAGTTTTCTTTGTAGTTTTGATATCACCACAGCTTCTGGGTCCTCAGTGTTACTATGAGCCTTGCCAGTATAAATTGCATGCATTGTAGGATGAGGTGGGAGCAAGATGGAATCACTGAGGTCTGCTTTGACCTTGGAATGAGATTTTTAGTAAAATTTCTTGTGCAGCTTGTAGCTCTAGTCTGGAAAACAAAGAGTGGGAGTTTGACCCAACAGAAATCTACATCCATGTGTATATCTGCATTATACATTATACTCTAGGTGCTTCATAATAACAGAATTTGGCTACAAGGAGTGCAATTTACAGAAGGCAGACCTTTTTTTTTCTTTTTTCTTCCACTGCATAAATTGGATTGTGCTGGACTAAAAATATTTTTAAAAACAAGTAGTTTTTTGACTCATTATGTTAAATATGTTGTTTCTTAACTTAAACTTACTAAGACAAATTAATCTACGGACATATTTCCCAACAGTTGCCTGTGTTCCAGTATTTCAAATTTAAGTCTGAAATATTCCAAGCATGATTTTTCAGAGGTGATGAGAGCCTGCTACCTCTACTGAGCATGTGTAGCACTGCAAGAAGTCATGAAAACTCACCATGTCTTGAGTTAAGTACACAAGAATAAGACTAATGAATATGTATGAAACTTTTGGCAGTGTCTGAGTTCCACAGAGGTTACATCGAATATTGTGGACATCTGAAATAAATAACCGCAGTACATGGACCATCACACAAAACTGTAATGCTAAAAAGTGGAAGTGTATTCAGCATTTATATTCCTTTCTCCACTTTTTAAACAGAAGACCACTGAGTCTAATGAAATCTTGCTTGCTCATGGTCTTGTTTCCCTTTCACTCAATGCTGTGTTGAATTCTTCATAATCCATTAAAGCGTCAGTCCGTTGCCATGGAAGTGACTGATGTCACAAATTCAGTTAGAACTTCATGACACGATCAAATATTTTTTTAAAATCAGACTAGATAAGAAGAAAATCATTGTTCAAATAGCAAAGCTTAGGTAACAAGGTAAAAGGAAAAAGTACACAGAGATATACAAAGAGTAAGGTGATTTATTACTGAAGTCTATTGGAGGAAATTTCTCTTTCAAATACAGAGTGATGTTTTTAGAGTTGTATGTAAAATACATGTACAAGTGTATTGTAAAACCAACCTTGAACTATCACAAATACCAAAACAGAAGTACACAAAATAGACACAATAGTGAACAAGAAGTGAAGATCGGTGATTTTTTTTATTGTTAACAGTTGCAAAATATATACGTTTTAATTAAGAGTTGGTACATATACTCTTTATTCATTACTTGAAAAGTTAATTGAAGTACCATTTAAAGATTTATTCAAATTAATGTTGGTATGTTCGTGAAATGACATTTCTCTGAGATCATATTTTGCATCTCCTTTTAGTAATTTTTACTGTATCCAAGTCTTCAATTACATGTGTTGGCTGAAACTTCTTACTGGCTGTATTATGTGGTCTGTCAGACTTGTCAGATACAGTATGTCTTTGAGTAAAAATGCACTTACAAGATGCTCAGTGGCACCGAGTGAGCTACGTTCCCATTCCCACCATAGAATGTAGCCAGCTGTTACACTTTTACTAACAAGAAACTAGCAACAAAGGTAAGAAACAGATAATTGCTAACAATTTGAAGACAGCAATTTTGAAAGAAAAAAAATTTAGACTTGCTGCAGCCTTCTGAATATATTTGTTCAAATACCAGTAAACAGCAAAGCAATTTGTTTCTTCGTAATAGGACTAAACAGCTTTGTGGATAGGATAAAGTGTTTAAAATATATTGTTTTCCTCAGAATTTCCTTATTGGCTACCCTAGATTGTATGCTGCTTACATTGCTTTTTTGGCTATCCTGGTCTAAAAATGGCCACCTTTTCTCATGGAGGTTCCAAAAGCCTGTAGAGTCCAGCAGTGCACCTAGGTGTCATAAAAATTTCATGTTGAAATATTCTCTATCATGATACCCAGCTCACTTTTTGAAAAATTTAGCAGTAAAATTTACTTTTTGCACCTAAGATAACTGATAAACATACTGTTAGTACAGAGTAACAGAGGCCAAAGTGCTTACATTGAAAATATATCATACAGGCAGGCCTCTTAAAAAGTGCAGGTGGAGAGGTAGAATGTAGACCCTTTCTGTTCCGTCCCTTTTCTCATAGAGGTACAAATGCCCAGATCTTGCCTAAACTTGGAGCCAGGAGATAGCTGGAATGTGCGATTTGATCTGAATAGACAGAGAACAACCAGCTATATATGACCTGAGAGATATAATAAAAAGGATTAGATATCCTCTTCTTCTGTTCTATCTCCAGGTTAGATTTTTGTGCAAGATAAATTTATAAACCACTTCTTGTTCTCATTTTGTGTGGTATTTGAATACTTACCCCGTGTCAGCCACAGCTGCGCGTCTAAGACACCAATCCAAACTCCAATGGAATCAGTGGAGGGTCCCACTGAAAGAAAATATTAGCAATGTTATAAAGTTAGGAAGTCAGAGGTTGCTGATAGCTGACATAATCCATCTTCATTATAACAAGGAGTTTATGCTACCTAAGCTTATCTGATTAGTATTTAATTGGAAGCCAGGCATAAACTTCTTTCAGTCAGCACTTCATTAAATTTACAAGCATTCCCACACACACTTGTGTGTGGGATGCGGAGTAGATGAGAGACATTTGACTACTTGGAGGCTGACTTTGGCACAGAGCTATTCATCCAGACACACTGTTTCTTTTCCATATTTGAAGAGCAAAAGCAGAAAACTATTTCATGCTGTACACCAATGCTGCCTACATTTGTCCCCCTGTCCACATTGTAAAACAGTTTCCACATAATAAAACAGTTTAGAATTGTAAAACTGCAGCCTTTCAGACTAAGATTTGCCATGGTGAATACCTGCCTCAGGTTTTGTCTAAGTTGAAACCTGAATGGCCTGGTAATTTTTAAGATTGATTTTGAAGGAAATGAATTGTCTTGAAAGATATGCCAACTAGCCTTGCTATCATATCCATGTCTTGTTACAGAGTACTACACTTCTTCAGTGACATCACTGGAATGCCAAGGATGTGCCTTTTGCTGACTTTTCATCTATCTGTCAAAGAAAATATGGCTAAATTGCAGTATTTCTGTCTCAAAGGACCTAAAAGTAAGAAATGAGCCATATTAAAACACAAGTGTGTCAAGAAAAGTGGTGCCATATGGTAATATTGAGGCAGTATCATAGCAGTAATTAAATCCATGCAAATATCTGCTAAATATGTTTGAAACCACTTTTAAAGCTACATTTTCTATATATTAACTATAAGGACCAAAGCAAGGTACAGACTGTATACCTTTATGCTTTTTTCCCCTTGGTGGAACAATGAACTGTTCTAAAGTAAGAAGTTACTCATTCCAGCTATGCAAAATTCTCAAAAATAATATGAATAACGTAGTATGATCTATTAGCATCAGTTCAGGTCATGTCCTCACATAGAAAGGTTGCCTGAGCTTAGACATAAATGGGGCAAATACCTTTTGCTTCGAGGTGGCACAGCACCTATATGGGAGACATCAAGGTCAGAGGAAAAATAATTAGGAAACTCACTCAGACTCTCTCTAAGATCAGTTAATTGTCGGGGGCACTGTTGCTTGTCAGTCATAAAGGACCTGTCAAATTTCTCAGGTTATTTGTAGGTGACCTTGTTTTTCTGCTTTAGTCTGGCCCTCTAAGAATACCTTGTATACATGGTAACAAGATTTCCTTGAGGCCAAATGGAAAGAAGTGAATGCAGCCTGATCTCAACAACTCCCAAAACCATTGCAAGACTCTTACTACAAAGGGAGAGAAACTTTCTCACCCTCTCCCCGGAAAATTCCAAAACTGACTGTAAGACCTGCAGTTTTCCCTCCTAATAAGCACTAAAGATATGGGAACAACTTTTCATAAAATTGAATTTTCACCTCTGACATTTGTTTTTCTCTTCTTAATGACAAATTGCACAAGTAAAATTACATGCATTTGCTAATGCTTTTTTCCCCTAAATGGTTTCCTAGCGCGCCCAGATTCAATTCCCCAGTTACGCCCTAACATTGCTGGCTATTGTTACGCTATAATGCTACTGAATTATTCTCTTTCATACATGTAGGAGTTTCCAAAGATTTCCAAAGAAAGTAACTCCTTTTACAAGACTTGGCAGACAAGCAACGAAACATTATTGGCTAAAAAACCAAAACCAACAACAAAAAACTAACAAAAAAACCCACAAAAACCCCACCAAAAAAAAACCCTCAAAAAACTATCTTTTAACTGACTTAACAGAAAGAATAAATGTTCAGTTTTTATGTACATTGGAAATTTTTACTACAAAACCCCACAAATTTTTGGATTTGGGGTTTTAAATGAAATCAGACAACTGAAACTGGATTGTTGTTGGATAATTCATAAAAGATAACATTTTTATTCATTCAGCTCTATGAAAAAAAAATAGAAAACATCCATGGTGTTTTCAGATGAAATTAAAAGTATTGAATATGTTTCAACTATTAACACGGTAAAAATCCTGGTGCCACTGAACTGAATGGCTATATCCCTTATGACTATATTAGGGGCAGGATTTCACTTTTTTTCACCCTAGGAAAAAAGTTTCCTCACTTTTTTGTGTATTATTTTAATCCAAATTATGAATATTGCTTCTGCCTCCTCTGCCTTTAAGCTCATTTAGGTGTATTTCCTCATTAACCTTGTTACTAGAAAGACATAATGCAAATCCAATCACCTGCATTTGGAAGTGACTGTGGATTTTAACTGCTTTAATCTGAGTACATGAAAAGGTCTTAATTTTAGAGATTTTAAGTTCCTCATTCTGAGAAACCCATGCTCCTTAAAAAGTAAGGTAACTGAAAAGGGGTGACTCATAAAACCGAGGAATGTTACTGTGTCTGGGCAGATCTGTGTTTATAGTGGTACATGGTACAGTGAGAAAGAGAAAACTTGTATTTAAATTGTATTAGGAAAAATCTAATTCATGTCAATAAAAACAAGTAAGGGAATTGCTACAGTATGAACTGAAAAATCCAATAATCTGACAATTTTTAGATTATCCTGGAAAAATAATGAAGAGTGTGCTCTTTTGCATTGATGGTAGATGTGACTTAACTGGATTTTTCCAACTCTGGTGTCTGTCATTCATTTTCTGAAATCAAGGAAAGGAAAAGGGTCAGAAAAAAAAATTAATCTCTAGTCATATGTATTACAAATGCCTTGTCTTAAGAATTATATTTTCCAAAGTAATTCCTATGTATTTTTACTACTACAGCCTAATTAATGTTTCAAAAATATCTTTGTTGGACATTAGAGATTTTTCACATTATAAATATGAGAGATCATAGATTTCTATTGATCTGCATTTTTTAAGTAAATCAAGTTCCTTCTTAGATATATAGGCAAATTTTCATCCAATGAGCTAAAGCTTTTTAGAGATTGGGCTTTCTTACCGATATAATTCCTATTACTCTGCAGTAAAATAATAGTAACAATGACTTGACATTTCAAACAGGAATTGATGAGGTGAGATAGTTTTTAATTAGGTAGGAGTCAGATACAGTGTGATAGCAACTCTAAGAGATAATGAAAATAATTTATAAATCAAATCTTCCTTTTAAAAAGTGTGATTATAATAAACATGTAGAATAGAACCACAATTCAAAAAGCATTCAGGGAGCAGAGATAGCTGAACTAGTGTCTGACATTTTTGTGTATTATAAGGGAACAATAAATTTTCAGTAGTGGCGGAAGTCAGACCCAGAGCAAATCACAATGGCTCTATATGTATTTCTACATGCTATAAAAAGCCCCATGCCATCCAATGATACTAAACTCACTCTGTAAGCTTTTACTTGTGACTGTAGTGGTTAACATAAAAAAAAAATATATTTTATGAACTGGAGATGAGGATATGAGTGAAACACTAACATTTAATGAAAGACAGTCAAAAATACAACTATCATGCCCCTCTTAATAAGGACTGGGAATATTCTTTTTTCTACATACCAGTGACTTCTCTGGCATCTCCACTACCACATATAATTTGGTCGTATGTTTATTTTTATGTAATTCTATGGTGAACAGAGAGTTGGACTCGATGATCTTTATGTGTCTCTTCCAGCTTGAGATGTTCAGTGATTCTCTGAGCTTATGACATTGCTGGCAGTGGTAAATCCACATACAGCTGAGCTTATTTTCCCAAGTAGGGGCACATATAGTTTGTGAAGCTATAGATAATTTCATGAATTCCTGGAAAGTTATCTAAACTTTGGTTTTTTTATTGTACTCATAAAACAGCAATCTGATCAGCACTATTCCCAAGTACATTGCAAATACTAGTTTTTATACATGCGTTGAGGCAGAGAAGGTTTGTTGAGATAAGCAACTAGGGCAAAGACAGATTACAGAACTGCACAAAGGTTGGTCTAAAGGAACTTCAAGAAACAGACCTATTTATCCCCTTTCCCAAAAAACAAACATCCTCACAGATCGTTATCTAAGGTGCCTTTAAAATATGTCGAGCAAGGGAGACATCATAGCCTTCATAAGTGATCTGGTCCAGCACTTCTCAATACATTCTAATGTGAGTTGTTTTTTTTTTTTTTTTTTTTCTTGCTTTTGTTGAAGCCTATTGCTTCTCATTTTATCACCACTGAATAGACACTAATTATCTTAATCTTTGCAGCAACATTTTATGTACATTAATATTCTTGTCTGTATTACCCTTTAGTCTTTTCTTTTTTCAGGTTAATTAACCTTACTTTTCCCAGTTTTTCATGTAGGTCCTGCATTTGGTGAGCTCCTTTTCATGGCCCTGTTCTGTGTTCTCTGCTATTGTTTGGATTTTGCTTTGTGTTCTTCTTGAAAATAATGTCCAAAACTGAAAAAACCCAAAGCCGTAATAATGCAGAATTTCTCTCTGCATATTTTAAACTGTTCTTCTGTTTGTATGTCCCAAATCATATTGGGACATACAAACAGATTTCTTCCAACATCAGGATCTTGTTAACTCACGATCAATTGGTAAATCAAGTCATAGGTCAAACCCACGGAGGCTCGTTGTGAGGCAGTTGCTGCTCATCATAGAGTTGTGCAACTGAACATTCTTGTCCAAATAAAGTGTCTTGTGTTTACTGTCGAGTATCATCCATTCACTTGCATATCCTTTTTCCAGTTTTGCCAATCCCATTTTCAGTCTTAAACCTCTTTCACTTTACACAGTCTCTTTCAGCTTCAGATTGTCTGCAAATTTAATAAGCATGTTATTACAGTTTTGTAGTTTTACTGAAAATATTTAACATTGGAAACTAGGTGCAGGCTGAAAAATACCATTTGCTCCAGGTTTTGTTCAGACTAAAAAACTGACAACTCACTGTGAGGTATTTTCATGTAAGCACTTTTGCATCCCCATTTTAGCAATTTCATCTTGAGCACACATCCCTGGCCTAGTATGCATCTGTCATGCGAGAAAAAAGACCCTTACAATAGTCAAAATACATACCATCTATTTATTCTTCTCTTCCCCATAGCCAGCAAGGGCTGTGGTAGAGTACAAGAGATTAATGTGTTCAGGATGAACACATGTGTATTTTCATCCCTTTCCTCCTTAACTTCATAGTGTTTGCAAATAGATTGATTCAGTTTTTCAGTTTGCCTCCCATTTTTAAAAGAAGGAATTTATTTCTTTTTTTTTTCCCTAGAGCTTCACTCCATTTCTGAAGAGTAGATACTACAAATTCTGAGATAACTTCAGATGATTTTTCATCAATCCTCAGTTTGAATTTATATTAATCCACAGGTGAAATACTTTGATGGCTGCCAATTTGAAAGCATCAAGCTCACTGAAATATTCTCATCCTGTCCTGTACAGAAATTTTGACCTCATTCTTGTTTTAATGTTGTTAGAGAATACTAATCCAAAAATACAAAACCTTTGAATTTTGTGCACATTATCTATCATTATTTCCTCTTCTTTTTCTTGTAACAGAGCAGCAATTCTCTTCTCAGCCTTACCGTGCTGATGTTCTTGTTCCTGGTGAGGTATCTCACTCATTTTCTACCTCAGATCTCCATATGTGTTTATATAAATGAACCTAGCTTCCACCTTCTGTATGTTTTGCTTATGTATGGTGCCAGTGAAATCAACCATTAAGCAAATTGCTCCCTTCCTACGTTTCCCTACTTTGTGTCCTTAGTATCACTGCTTTACCAGTTCTACTAAAACTTCTACTTCTTTGACTTGATGTCCTGATTTCTGGGGTTTTTTTTGTTCAGTTTGCTGATTTCATTCTACATTGCACCATCTTTTTAAAAAGTAAATCAGCTCTTACGTCATGGTCCGTAAGTCAATTTACTTTGCACTCTCAACATTCTCTAACTCCTTGGTGAGAATGAAACTTTAAAGCTCTTTCACTACTGCATACTTTGCTGTCTGCACCAAAACATTATTACTAATGCATTCCAGGAACTTGCTGGGCAATCTGCATACTGTTCTGTAACTTCCCCAAAGTCACACCAAATTTCTGCAGAATTTAGCTGAAGTTACCTTTGTTAACCATAGAACATCTTTGTCCCATGATAACCCAAATAAAGGTAGTAATGCATTCCTTGATCTAATATGTACCACACACACCTACATCGCCAGATCCACCCGCCCCTCCCCACAGTTTGGAGGGCTACAAGTACAACCATTCTTTGCATGTTTGGAATTATTTTTGCTTCTTCCATACTAGCAGCCCTTCAAGATGAACTGTAAGGGAGCATAAGTCAGAGAGCTTTTGTCCAGCTGAAAAGACACAGAGGTTATTTGGGCTCACTTCCTTCCTGAGACATTTTGGATGCGAAAAGGAGAGTACACTGCAAAGTTTAGAAAACAAACCCTTAGCTCTACATCCATATCACATCTTCGGTAACAGCAATATGAGACAGAATACAGTGTTCAGTGTATATTCATAGGTCTGATCCACATGTTGTAATGATGGCATAGGAAATTAGACCAGTTGGTTTTTCTTATAGCTGGAATATGCCTTACTTTGTAATTTTCACAATGAAAATAACGAGATGGTAGACCCTATGATTATTTTCTTCACTATACATCTTATTTTATTCAGTAAGACAAGACTTTAACCTGGGGTCTGAAAGATTAATAAGTGGGCAAAATCCTCTAGTTAAAATGTACTCTTATTTATAATGTACTCTTGATGTTCCCTAAATCTTTAGCTGATGATTGAAATGCTTTTTGGATAATAATATATGGTATTTTATCTAGTTTGGGGTATTTTTCTCTATAAACATCTGTGAAACAGAAGGGATGAGACTTTCCCTTAAAAATTGTGGGAACACATAAAATATACAGTACACTTCCTGTTATAGAAGGCTATTTATTAGTCTAAATACTTGTGCAATATTTGGCAAATGATCAAAACTGGTTTCCCCTAGCGTGTTTACAATGTTCTAAATTAAAAGCAAAGCCCATTTTCAAGTGGCATTTGTCATAGAAACTGAAATGTTTCTCTTATGCTGCATGTAGTTGTACTTTCTACTTGACAGGATAAGCTCCAAATGTTGAGCACAAAGTTTGCAAAAAAGTTCTTGAGAGAATTAGACTTGCCATCTAGCAATTCTCTTTATAAGAAGAACCAAAGGAGTCTTTTCCCCAGTGTAAGATCTCTTTTTTTCTATGACTGTATGTTTACTTAACTTTCTGCCTGATGCTGTACTTAATCAGCTACACTGAGGGAAATTCTTTTGATTTCATTGCAAATTCTATTGCTCTTTATCCCATATTAATGTTCTTTCCCATAACCTTTGAGTAGTTAAATGGTCACAGACAAGAACAGAAGAGCTGCCATTTCTCTAGTGAATGCTTCAGAAATGTTCTAAGACATAAATTTAGCAAAAGTTTTGAGCAGACACTGCTTCTGCATCAAACTCTGAAAAAATAGCTTGAAGAGCTACAGAAATGCACTTTCAGTGAAACAAAAATTACTCCCCCCCATTTTCTTTCCAACTCAAGTTCAAAACCTGATGGAACACCAAACCGGCTTATTAATTATCAGTATTGTTACTAAAGAGGTTTTGACAAGTTTGAGAGAAAACTGAGTCAGTTCATAATAGCAGCTTTTGAGTGTATTTCACCATTACCTAAGTATTCAAAAGCTGTGCAACACTTAATAAAATGTTGCACAGGAAAAATGTGCTGGGGTCATGTTTCATGTTATAAATAGACAGATAGGCAAACACATACACTGTATCATTTCCAAGAAAAACACCTCCTATTCCAGTAACCTGTCTTTCTTTTCATATCTCAGATTTAGTAGTCTTTTTACTGAATTGCAGACTGCCCTTGGACTTTCAGTCATCCTTGAATTTAAATAAAAACTGTTGGCATCTGTAGTTTTATTTCTGTTTTCCTTTACCTAAGTACTTTAATAACCATGAATAGGACTGACTGAAATTCCAATGAGACACTCTGCTGCACTTTAGGAAAACCACCATTTGCCATATGCAGTCAACTGCTCTATGGATATTTTAGGACTGTGGCTTCAGCTGAATCAGGGATACTTGAAAAGAGAATGAGTGAAAAAAAAGTGTGTCTATGCAGCCTCCTAAAAACAAATCTGCTTTTTGTCCAAACACTTGAGTACCTTTCTAAGGAGAACCTGCCTCTTTAAAGAGCATATTTTGCTTCATGTTCTATAGGATTCAATTGAGATTTTTCCTGTGAAATAGCTACAACATAATTAACTAACAATTTTTGGAGCCAAGCATTTTCAAAGATGTTGAAGAAAATAGTTTTTTCAAAGTTGGGGCAGACAATCCAAGAAAACAGTACTGAAATCTAATTTTTGCAATACATTGTGTGAAGAAAGGCTTGTATAATAAATAACAGATATGGTCCAAGCTGTCAAACCACACTTGCATGATGAAGAATATACTGTTGTTGCTTTGCCTTTTACATTCTCCCCATTTCCAGCAACCCCATTACATCATACAGAAAGATTCTACCATTAAAAAATGAAATATTTATTGAAGGCTGGATCTCTTTCATTTTATCTGATGTAAATACAGCGCTGATAGAAAATTTATGCCAAATTAAAGAATAGTAAGGTAGTAGAATTCAGATTATCTAATTTCACAGGAATCAGAAGAAAATACAGATGGAAAGTGTTCCATGTAACACACTATAATAGCTTGATATTGAGAGATACAGTCTATAGAACAGGAATAAACAAGGAGGTCAACTATCTTTAGGGTCAATTCTAAATATTTTAATCTTTAAATTTAACTGGGATTACTCATTTATGCTTAGAACCCGTAAATGCTTTTTGAGGAGAAGCTGATAAGGACCATAAAGACAGCAGAAGAAAGAAACATTTCAGACTGAGCAAGGATGCTGAAATCAAGACAATAGGCCTTGACTAAATTGAGATTTTAATCAACAGTTGCTCATAGGACTGAACTAATGACTGTGATTTCCTTATTTCAGGAGATAGCTTCAGCAAGCTACAGAAAATTTGAGCATCTGGAATCTAAACTAACTGCAATGGATAGGAAAGGGAAACAGCTTCAGGTAGGTCATTACTGCTACAGACAGAAATTTTCTGAGATCTGCCCATGGGAATTGGAGAGAGGGAAGGAGAGAAAAACCTCTTAGTCAACAATCGTAGGACATGTGGAAATCACTCTGGAGAGGCAGCACTGTGTTTAAGTCCATTTTTACCCTGATAGACTACAATGCTATTTTAAGAAAAAAGGCCACTTCCAGTCGCTTTTTGAAGATGTGATATGTACGACTGGTAAAGAGAGAGGAGACTGGTGTGTAGTTTCTGGAGTATGTCTGTAATCTCTTGAAGCCATACATGAACAGAAAGAGAATATTTTCCTTAAGAAGCTTTGTCACATGGATTTAAGGTGAGCAAGATTATCAGAAGAAAAATAAAATTAACAAAAGCATGAAGCGAGTTAGTGAGAGAAAGCATCACATTCGCAAATGTCACATGGACCGATTGAAACAGATAGTGATAAAATGGCACCAGGAGGCTCTCAGGCTTTTCTTACTACTCAGGTTCATTATATGACATCCTACTTGCAATCTTCTGAGGGCCACCTTAATTTTTTGTATAATCTGACATGGTACTTAACTGTTTATTCACATCAAACATAACACATGAAAGTGAGAAGTTTGTAGGATTTTTAACAAGGGCAGTTTCCTTCTCAACTTGCACTTGTTAAGAAGATGAGAGACATGAAAAGAACAGTGGTTTCTAAAGAATTCAGACTGCAGAAGTGGTTTTCTTCTCTCTGAATGTCATCTACAGGCCACACTTTTGGTTTTTTCGTATGTGGAGAGATCAGTGCACAGTTATTACATGAATCATAGACAAGGTGCTCAGTACAGACAGAGAAAATTCCCTAGTGGACTCCCAGATACAAGCCATTCTTTTTGATTTCCATGTATAATATCACAGTGTTTCTAAGATTTACAGAGAAATTTATTGTTGATACAGAAGTTGATGTGGATTAATGTGTAAACCAAAAGACTCTACCTCCCTTCCATACCCTTTTAACACTAGCACTGATGAATTATTCTGTAGGCAATTAAGAGAAATCTCTGGATTGTTAGCCCTTGTCCTTGTGGGAGACTTCAACTTCACAGAAATTTACTGGAAATACCATACTGATGTGACAAGCAAGTCTGGGCAATTCCTGGAGCTGCTTGAAGATAATTTCTTGCCACAAATCCTCCAACTAGAAAAGATGCCTTCCTATACATGTTATTTGTGGATAGAGAAGTAGTCGTGCATGTGATGGTAGCTGGTTGTCTTGGCCACAGTGATGATGAAATGGTTGAGTTTAAAATTCTTAGTGTAATGGGAAAAAAGTTCAGCAGAGTTTCTACTGTGTATTTCAAGTGAACAAATTCTCAGTTACTCAAGTAGCTACTCTGCAGTGTCCCCTAGGAATATGCTTTTGAGGCCTCCATGAGCGCTGGTCAGTCTTAAAGAACCACTGTTGAAAAGTTTGGGAGCAGGCCATCCCAACGTGTCACAAGTCAAGCAAGAGGGACAGAAGACCAGCTTGGCTTAACAGGGAACTCCTCTTGGAACTCAGGGAGAAAAAAAGATTGGATGATATCTAGAAGTAAGATCAGAACTCGCAGGAAAATCACAGATGTTCACAAATACAGGAGATGGCATTCAAGGCCAAAGCCCAATAAAAGTTGAAACTGGCCGGTGTCGTGCTCAACAACAAGAAAGGACTTGTCAAACATGTTAATAGCAAGAGGAGGCCCAAGGAAAACACTGGCCCTATACTTGTTGAAGATGGTCCCCTGACAAATAGGAATGCAGAAAAACTGGAGGTGTTCAGTGCTTTTTTTTGCCTCAGCCGTTAATAATACAGGTAGACCTCAGAACTGAAGGACCATAACTGCAGGAACAGCGACTCTCCATTTGTGCACAGAAATTGTAAGGGGCTAGCTGTATCACCTGCCTGTTCATAAGATCATGGTGCTCTTAGTGACTTGGTGGGATTCATCCCAGAGTACTGCAGGAGCTGTTAGATGTGAGAGCAGGACCCCACTCAAGAGTCCTGCATGTCTGGGGAGGTCCCTGCTGACTGGAAGCTGGCCGGTCATTACAATTTAGAAAGGTGTGAGGGAAGACACAGGAAACTACAGATCTGTGACTCTAACCTCAGTACCTGGAAAAATTATGGAGGGGATAGTAGTGGTTACGAAAGGCATTTCAAGGAAACACAAGCATCAGGCACAGCATGGGTTCACAAAAGGAAGCCCTGTCTGACTAATCCTGAGATGCTTCTACAGTTAGGTCACTTGCCTAGTGGGTAAAGAGAAGGAGGTGAATGTGGCTTTCCTGGATTTTCATAGTGCTTTTGATACTGTCCCTTAGAGCATCCTTTCAGACAAGTTGTCCAGCTGTGAGATGAGTAGGTGCACACTTTGCTGGGTGAAGAACTGGCCTGCTGACATTCAGAAGCATTTCCGTGCTGAGAGGGTGGTTGCACATTGGAAAAGACTCCCTAAAAATATGGCCGATGTCCCATGCCTGACATGTCCCATGGTGCCTTAGAGGAGGCATGTGGACAACACCCTCAATAATGGGCTTTAACCATTGGTCAGTTGTGATCAGGCAATGGGACTAGATGAGAGTTGCATGCCCCTGCCAGCTGGAACTATTCTATTCTCTCCTAACTGAAAATTTGTGAAAGCTGCTGGACCAAATGCAAATAGAAAGTAAAAACCTTCTTGAAGCTGTTGCTCCTTTGGAGACCTTTGCTGTGTTTCCTACTGTCAATGCTTTTTCTTCCAGGACTTCAGCCACCATCCCTTCACAGGCTTATGACTGTCGTGCTCTGGGTTATGGCCACTCAGGATTTGAAGACCTCCAGGTTTACAGATCCCACAATCTCTTTGGACAACTCACTTCAGTACTTCATGATTCTTACCACAATTTTGTTTTGATTCCTTATCTCCAGTTTGAAACTCTCTAGTTTCTGGAGATGCCACCATCTCTTACCCTCCCATGAATCTGTCCCCACCCTTTTGATGGGGGGTGTCCCCATCCTCAGAAACACTGGGCTGTGCTGTGAGATGTCCCAACACCTTGTCTGCTCCATGTTGAACCATGCTGAAACCAGCCCCACGGATCATCCTTGCTTTAAAGCATGGAGCTTCTCTTATTTGTCAATCTGACTCTGGGATCCCAAAAAGGATGCAGTGCCTGGATGAGGTCTGATGCATGCTGAGCAGAGGGAATCACCCTTGTGCCTTCTGGCTAGAGAAGAAAGATAGGAGAATACATGCCAGAGAAAGCCAAGTGCTGCCTGTGCATCATGGGAGAAAGCAGGGGAGCCCCAAGGGCTGGCCAGCAGTGTGGAGTGTGTGGAGAGCCTGCGGGACTTCGAACTGTAGGCTCTCAGGGAGGCACAAGTTGTTGCTGACTGAGCCCTTGTGCTGCATGTGCCTGGAGACGTCTGTCATGGCCAGAGCAAACTGGCAGGATCCTGGGAAGTCACAGCCAAGGCCTCAGTGACTGTCTTATAACATCAATGCCGAGTATAGGGTGAAAGATGGGGAATGGAGTTGGCACTGGTGTGGCAGTAACCCCAGATGCGTGTAGTGAGACAGTGTACCACGGCTGTTGTTGGCCCATTGTGATATCACCTAGAGATGGATTGTGATGCCCTTGAGAGATGGATTGTGACCCAGAATCCCTCACTGCTTACAGCTGAGAACCAAGTTTCACCTAGCCGGCTCATGCCCAGACACATCTGAAGGACAGGATGCCATCTATAGGGACCTAGACAGGCTCCTGAAGTGGGCCTATGGGAGCCTCATGAGGTTTAACAAGACCAAGTGCAAGGTGCTGCAACTGGGTCGGGACAAGCCCTGGTACCAACACAGGCTAGGGGATGAACAGATGGAGAGCAGCCCTAGAGATGAGCAGACTTGGGGGTGCTGGTGGGGGAGAGGCTGGACATGACCCAGCCATGTGCACTCCCAGCCCAGAAAGCCAAATGTGTCCTGGGCTGTATCCAAAGCAGCGTGGGCAGCAGGGGAGGGCGGGGATTCTGCCCCTCTGCTCTGCTCTGGTGAGGCCCCACCTGGAACATTGCATCCAGCTCTGAGGTCCCCAGCATGGGAAGGACATGGACCTGTTGGAGCGAGTCCAGAGGAGGCCACCAGGATGATCAGAGTGATGGAGCACCTCATCTGTTAGGAAAGGCTGAGGGAACTGGGATTGTTTAGCCTGAAAAAGAGATAGCTTTGGAGTGACTTTATTACAGCCTTTCAGTATGTGAAAGGAATCTACAAGAAAGATGAAGCAAGACTATTTACAAGAGCAAGTAGTGACAGGACAAGGTGGAATGAGTTCAGATTGAAAGAGAATAGGTTTAGATTAGGTATTAGGAAGGAATTATTTACTGTTAGAGTGATGAGGCACTGTAACAGGTTGTGCAGGGAAGTTGTGAATGCTGTGGATGTCCCTGGAGCTGTTCCAGACCAGGTTGGATGGGGCTCTGGGAACCTGTTCTAGTTGAAGGTGCCCCTGACCATGGCAGGAGGGTTGGAACCAGATGATCATCAAGGTCCCTGTCCAACCCAAATTATTCTATGTTTCTATGACTCCTGCTGAGCATTTGGCAAGGTTTGGAGTGTCGAATGAGGCCTTTGATGGTGTCATTGTGCAAGGAGAGTTGTTTGTCACAGCTCTCTGTGCTCAGCTCCAGAGCCATTGGAGGATTTTCCCCCTCCCTGCCAGGTTCAGGCATCCAGGACACCCAGGAAGTGCACTTCCAGCAGCAGAGGTGAGCTGGGAGGGGAAGCCTCCTGCTGGGGAGCTGAGATGGTTTCCTTCCTGAGGGACTGGGTCATCTCTATCACCTCTCCTGGGTCCAAGCAATGGCCATGGTGCTTCTTCCCATTCCAGAGTGAAACCCACTGCTGCAATGCTGGTGAAAGGGAGCAACTCATAACCCCAGCTCCCCTCAGGCCACTGCAGGGAAGAACATGGCCACAGAGATGGACAACTGCTGTCCCATCTGCCTGGACAGCTGGAAGGAGGTCAGCTATATATTGCCATGCCTGCACCAGTTCTGTTACGTCTGCATCCTGCAGTGGGCAGAGAACACACCCAAGTGCCCCCTCTGCAAGAGGAGGATTCTATCCATCTTGCACTCAGTGGGGACAGAAAATGACTACATGGAGCATGTCATTGCACTATCTGAGACACCATCCGTCATCATCCAGCAGGCAAGAGGAGACCCCAGACACCTTGACCTCCATTTCTCTGGAGCATCCCAAACATGGGCTGCAGAAGGAGTGCCCAGGCATCCTGTGGGCAGCCTCCAGCCTGGGGAATGGGTGGTACTTTTCCGGGATCACCCATGCCTCCTAGATACCCTGGTGCCTTGGGTCCGACCGAGGCTGAGGCAGATCTTCAGGAACAACTGGATGGAGGCAGACCTAGTGGAGGACATTGTCATGGACATCCTCACCAACCATGGAATCGACGAAGACCAGCTGGTCCAGATGCTGGGGGTCTCCCTCCAAAACCACGCAGTGACATTTGTGCAACAACTTATCCGTGTTGCTGTGCGACGGTGCAGCAGGGAGGCCTGCCGTCTGCTGGCCCACCAGCCCTGTCTCCCTGCCCAGGTCCCAGCCCTCCTGACAGCTCTGCAAGATGCACCGTGGATGAGGTGCCCAACACCTCCTCCACTGCCATGGATGGGGATTCCAGAAGCTACCCCTCTGTACCCATTACCATCACTGTTGGAGCAAGAAGAGCCCCAGGAGGAGCCAGAGGAGTCTGTTCCTGGGTCCTCCACTTCCAGACAGGGCAGTGAACCCTCCCCTGAGGGGCCATGGTGACCCCTGAAGAGGCTGGCAAGTGGCCCTGGGACCTCTTTAGCCACCCCTGCATCTGTAACTTTGGAGGGTGCTTCAGGGGTTAGCCAAACTGGCACTGGGCCACCAGCTGGAGCATGCATCAAACCTCTAGGGCTCCCAGTCCCTCAGATAAAACTATCCAAATAAAACGAATGCATGGAAACTGAAAAAAAGTCTCAGTGTTATGAACAGGGTAGGTGGCATTGCTGTGCTTGTTATTCTCCTCTCAGATAGGTGATGGCCAGCTCCAGGCGCATTCCTGTAGCTGGCCCCAGGACAGATATTTCCAGCTGGGGGGTCTCCAGGTCCAGATTGTGCCTCACCACTTATCACTCCAGGCTGCTCATGGGCTCTCCAACCCTACCCTCTGCCCCACATCCTGGTTCTCTGCTCCCCTACCAGCCTATGCTGCCTGGTGCGGCCTCACTATGGCCACAACCAATTCCTTCCCCCTCCAGACCAGCCTGGAGTCACAACTTGGTGTTGCTCACCCCAGGGTCATACCCTGCCAAGGCCATAGCTCCAAGGAGTTCATCAAGGAGAAGTGCAAAGTCCTGCCCCTGGCAAGGGACAGTGCCAGACCGGCACATGTGTCAGGCTGCCCAGCTGGTGAGCATGCTGCCTTTAAGGACAGATTTTCCTCCCACTCATGCAGATCCAGCCTCAGTGCTGGTATTTCTTCTGCTCTGCTTCGAGAGGGCCTGTCTGTGCCAGATGGATGCCAAGCAGCTGAGGACTTTATGTTTGTCTAGTTTTGAGAGAAAGAGGCTGAGGAGTGACTTCAGTGCTCTCTACAGCTTCCTGAGGAAAAGTGTAGAGGGGTTTGCTGATCTCTCCTCCCTGGGACCCAGTGACAGGGCATGTGGGAACAGTTCAAACATGCAACAGGGGAGGGTTAGACTGGACATAAGAAAATATTTTCTTACTGAGACTGTGGTCAGACACTGAAACAGGCTCCCTGCCCGTCAGTGCCTTAAAAGGAGGCACTGGGACCGTGCCGTATCTGATGAGCTTTAACTTCTGGTCAGCCCTGAAGTGGTGAGGCAGTGGGACTAGACGATGATTGTAGGTCCCTGACAACTGGAAATATTCCTTTCTAATACCTGCTAATACCATCAAATAAGTTCTGTTTGCCCTCCTCCTGTTTATTTTCAGTGACATAAATTTTATTTCATGAAAGAAACTAAAGTTTGCATTTCTTAAAGCAATCTCATTACGCTTACAGAAAATGAGAAAATGTAAACAATTCCTTCCAGTCCCATGCAATACTGATAGTTCATATGTGTTGTCTGTTATTGCCACTTGTCCAATATAGTTTTGCTTACACAAATATTTTTGATGTTTGCTTGTTCACATTTTTAACCATGAGGCTTTTTTAGAACATATGTCACCAAGTTTTTTATTGAGAACGAGAACTTTGAGCATATGTATTTTCTATTCCTGTGTATAGTGTCAAGAACACAGAGAAAGGAAAACAGTGTTCTGCTACAATGACCTTCATTGTATTTTATCATCTTTTCAGCTATTTGGTGTGATACAATATTATACTTTGATATTTTCTGATTTTTATACAAACCACTGATATCTCAGCTTTCAGGGTTTCATAACATAACTGCCATGGAAATGAATACAGTATGTTCTCAGTATATTTATATACCAAATTTAAGAGAATTTTTGGAGGTCCAAGTTGTTAGAAACTTGTTTAATGTCATGCCTCAGAATGTAGATGTAACAGATATCAATGCTGGCATATATGGGTAGGCAGGATAGCCTGATTGTTCTACATGTGTAAGTTATTAACTGAGATGCCCGTTAAAGCATTTGCACATCCGAGAATCTGAATAGCATGAAGAAGTCTAACAATTGGCTAATGTTTTGAGTTGCGCATTGATTCGTAGGGGGCATGAGGGATGGTGGCGGAAAAATTGACCATGTTATCTGAATGTTGGTAGTATTAGATGGCCATTTAGCTTCCTCAGAATGTTTGGACTGATGCAGGCTTTTTCAGACAAGATCTCTTTCAGATGCACTAGAAGCAGGAAGGATGCTTGCATGCAGGAGACAAACCCACATCAAATCATGGTAGAGTTTGCATACCCTGCATTTGTTCCTCCCAGGCACTTCTGTTTGTAATCCTGTGGAGCTCCACAGTGTTTAAGAAGGAATTACCATAACTCTAGCAACAGCCGTTGTGATCAGTGCACAGGTAATAGCTGGTCAACTCATAAAAAGCATAGATGCATTCCTACTATTTTTTGGAGTCCTGGAATGAAACGTCTTCTGACGCTTTCTTTCAAGCAAATAAACACTATGCCTCTACTCTGACCTTTTGCTCCTAATTCACTAAGTCCTTCTAGAGCTGTCACTGAATAAATAATAGTTGAGTATCTGGCTGCCTTCTCTTTCATAGTGAGGAAGTTATCTACAGCTCCAGTGATACGAACAAAGTGACTTATATAACAGTTTTGTCATGAGAGCTAGCCTTAGAGATAGAACAATCAGTAGGAGTCTGTGCCAGGAGGGAACTGTAAAGTGTCTATCCTGGTGATGTTACTCCTCTTAAGTGATTCTCTTATTGTACACAGAAAAAGTCTACTTCATCAAGGGAAGTAGAACTTGAGTTAAAAGCCCTAGGATTCTGCCTACTGTTTTTAACTTTTGATTTGGCATTGTAATGGAACAATATGTGTTACTCGTTCTTATGCAAGAAATACTAAAAATTCTTTTGTTGTGCTTTTGTAGTCACCAATCTTGTATTGTGCAATGAGCTATAAAAGTATTTTTAAAACAATATGGTAATAATAAAAGCCATATTGATTGGATTTTCTGAGTTTCTTCCTAAATTCATTGTACACAATTTTCAACAGCATATTTGTGTAATAGCAAGTACAAAAGATTTTTAGAGTGTTTTAACCAAATTTCAGGAATGTGTTTATTGCACAATTTTGCATTTAAGTTCAACAGATGTGGTTTTGGTCCCATAAACTGCTCAAATAGACATTAGGGAGAAAATAATAAGAGAAGAATAATCAGGAATTGTCAGTTACCTGTCTCCTATTCATGAACAAGGGGATATTTGGCTGTACAGAATATTAATAAAATTTAAATATATCACATGCAATATATAATTTTTACTGAAGGCAGAAAGTTGAGAGTATTCAGAAAATCATGTTTGGGCTCAGTACATATATGGGCATTTCACCTCTCCATCAAAATATTGACATTGATAGAACATGAGGCTATATTACCGTGTTTGTACATAATTAAGTTAGGCAACTTTAACAAACGAGGTGTACTCACACTTCACAGTGTTAATTAGCTACCAGAAGATATCACTAGGAAAAAGTTTATCTTGCTAATTAGCAGTCATTTTTCAGACTTTTCTTAAAACTTTCCATGAAGCCCTTAACACTAACAATTATCATAAACGAGAATTTACATTGCTAAGTCTCAAAGTTACCAGTTTCTGTATGTGGCCTTCCTTAACATTTGCATTTGAAGACACACTAAAATGAGAAAGGTGTCCTTTTTGCCATGTTTCATGTTGTTTTGTCAGTTAATTGCTGAGTTTACAAGAGCTTTTGTAAGTTGGAGGATGTTATGCCAGTTTATACACACTTAGATAAAGCCCATTTTGTGTCATTAAAAACCAGCCTTCTGATGTCCCAGTGAGAGATTAGACGACCAGCCAAGGATTCTCTTTCCATGGAGGCTGATTCTGTCTCCTGCAGCGCAAGGAAGGCAGGTTGGAAGAGCACAGCTCTCTGGTCCTACACTTACATAACCATATACCAGCTGGGGGCTGGAGCAGGGCAGTCCCACCGCTTCCCTCCCTCCCCGCCCCCACAGGGTAACACTCCATCTTTCCCATTTCACACCCCAAGGGAAAGCAGGCTAAAGATGGGCAAGGAGGGTGAGTACTCTGGGTGAGAAGGCCATCCACACAACAGTTACTGCACTTGAGGGGCTCGGGGTTGGCAACTGTAGCCAATAGTGGGGCTTTGCATGTACCACCTACACTCCTGCAGTTTGTACCTTTCATAGGTATGTGAAAGATATTCCAGGTATTAGATGGAGAAACAGCAACTTCAGCCCAGGAAGATTTGTCATCATCTCAAGGTAATGCCCCTGCGTTAGACTATGACGATGAACATAATAGAAAAGCATGTTGTAGGTTAGATCTGGTTTTGAACAAAAGACAAATTATTTATTTCTTTCTTCAAATGAAGCATAACACTAAGGTATAAAGGGAGTATAAATAACATCTGATTGTGCTCCTAAGCTCCATGCTATAACTTTCTTGCAATGACATCCTTCAACAAATTAACTACATCATTACTGTTAAGTATTAATTGCACAAAACAGATACACAAAATATATAATGAGCTAGAAAGAGGACAACATTCTTCCATTATGACAAACAATTCTAACAAGAAATGGAAAAAAAACCCAATAGATCTAGGCTTACACTGATGGCAACACTGAGAGTTTTAAGTCCTCTCTTTGAACACATTACATGTGATAAATAATATGCAAAATATTTAAAGAATTTTATTGTTGCTTACAGAAGATACTTAGCAAGCAAGGAGACAGTAGCAATCACTGCCTCATGTCTCATATCCCCATCATTCAATGCAAATTTTTACATTTCATGCAATAATCCTGAGCTTATTTTCAGTAACATTGAAATGTCATCTATGTTAATTACCAAATACATACAGAGCCCAGCTATGGGGTCTATTGTATTATTAAGGCATGAAAAAAGAATAGCAGTTTATCAACTCTGAATGCCACAAATACAGCACAGCAGTTAGAAGGCTCAAAAAAGCTCAGAAAGTACCAGTGATTTCTGTGCAAAGGTCCTCCCAAAACACAACTGAATCATCAGCTCCTGAAAAGGCACAGAATCAAATCCTGTCCTCACTGACATCAGGGAGTTCTGCCATTGCCTTGACTGCTGGACCAAGCTTCAGAGCTATCAGGAGTGACTCAGACTCCTCTTCATATCCCCAAAAAATTGACAAACTTCCTCTCACTCAAGTCAAGTATGAATTTAAAAAAACAATACCTACATATTGTTTTGTTAATTAGTATTTTAAGCCTATGGAAAGGTTCAATTCATTATACAGTATAGCAATTAATAAAAAGCCTTTTCAGAAAAAGCTTATTTGTTAGTCTGATTTATTAGTATGCTAAAAGAAGGGGGAAGTATCATGAAAAGAACCTCTGCCAAGTTTATGCTCTATTTATAAATGATTTTTAATTTTAAAATGAAATATTTTGGTAAGCCAAACCAAGGATATGTGATACAATTCTAGACTCCATGGTTCAAAGGCTCTTCTGAAAGATAAAGAGCGCCACAGCCCTGTCCAGTCATCAAGTGAAGAACTCATCATCTGCATAAGTTGTAAGGGGCTAGCAGTGTCTAGATTGTATAGTTCGTCACATAGTCTCCATTTTACATTTGAGAAGTTCTTACAAAATGCCCTTTAGCAAGCCAGGGTATTCCAGTTCAGTTAATTAAGCCATTGAAACCAGGGACAAATTGCTGGCAAGACTTACTTCATGCATAATTGCATTACGTCCCATTCTGGGAACTAAAATAGCAGATGATCTCCTCTAACTCTGCAACTGCTATTGCCTAACCTCTGTGTAAGTATTTACCTATCTGAGCTCAGTTTACAAATCCAGTAGCCTTATACTTCATCTACAGGTGGCCCATGGTCTGCCATGGACAGAATGCTGGTATGCAAGAGGGGTGGACTTTCCATGCCTGCACCCCTTGCAGATGCAAGCCACCCTTTGGCAGAGATGGCACTGTCCAGTTCTGTCACTGCAAGGCTCTGAAAACTTTGCAGATGCACAAATCTGACTTAACTAATTTCACCTAAAACACCAAGTTATAATATTGAAAAATTGTTTGTCACACTAAAACATTCAGGAAACTCATTACTGTCTCATTTGAGATTGAAGGAGAAAAAAAGGTTGTTGATATTAGTTACTGGGTTAGAATTTGCAGGGGTTTTGGTTAATTTCTACTAACAAATAAGTTAAAGAAGGCTAAGGCTATAAATTGGTACTGTTTCTTTTATAAATATTCACTTTACTTCTCTTCTAAAAAACATGTTAAGGAAAAAGGTGGCCAGAAGGATCACACATGTTGTAAATTGTAATTTGGTTGTTAGGCTGTAAAAACCAAAAATGTAAGTGAAGTTGAGCACAGTGTAAGAAAAAAACCCAGTTTTTAATTAATAACTTATTTACAAGTTCATAAAATCAACTGAACTGGAGTAGATGTTCTATGTTTGTCACCAATATTTTATTGTAACTGGTAACTTGCACGCTTTGTAGTAGAACAGAAAGAAATTAAAGTTCACTATATACAGCCTTTGTACAGGCTACTTGACTATACTCAAGGCATAGTGATCATAGCACAACCTAGTCTTCATAATAATTTGTGCACAAAAAGACACCAATCAGACATTATGTGAACATTACAGTGAAATGACATCACAAGTCCAGTGAAAATTCAGCATCATACAAAACATATTGATCTACTGCAAATGACATCCTTTAAAACAATAAGCCTTTATTCAGTAGTAAATTAACCAGAGTCTGATGCAGAGATTTGTGTAGTTATAAGTCTTTTAAGTGAAGCAACCTCTGCAGATAAGTTTGCTATGCCCTGCTTCAAATAGAGGTTCTCTGACTCAGAGACATTGTAGATATTGTCTTTTATTTCAACAACTCCAGTTTTGCAACCGCTCTGAATTTTAACGTTGAGTTCCTTCTGATGCCAGAGTTCTGGTTTAAGTGACCAGTCTTGGATATTAGTCACTTGAACCGAAAAAGGAGTGTGAGAAGAATGCACCAAGTTTTGCGCACCATGTTTTTCAAGCTCAAAATGTCTTTTTGAGGACATGTCAATGGGTGACGACAACTTCTGCGTTGCATCATAGTCATTATCCACTGCTTCCACTTTAACTTGCATGGCTTTGGCTTTGATTCGAAGCTTGTGAGGCAAAGCTGAAGAATTCACTTCTGGAACTTTAACTGTTGCATGAACATTTTTATGTTCAACTGGAGAATGAATTGGACCCTTAGGAACCTGCTGTTCATCTTCTCCATCAGATGACTTTCCAACTACACCATCATCAGTTTCTGATGTTCTCGGGGAATTACTGGAGGACCTATTAACTTGCAAGAGAGGAGGAGAATGTGAGTACACATTAAAGGTAGCTCCCATGTAGTTTGGATATATGGATGCTTTGTATGAGCCTCTGTCATCTCTTGGCTCTCTCTCTAATTCCATGGGCTCCTGCTTTATAATCTGGAACTTATTTTCAGGACTTCTACAATTGCTTTGTATACGACTTGGTTGGGTATGCTCTACAGTTGATGTTTCAGATACATCAGACATTGAGCTTTGAGGAGAATGTTTAATGACAGAAATACAACTGCTACCAACTATAGATGGTTCATGTTCATCTACAAATGAGTTAATATTTGATTTGGAACTCTGATAATCTTGAAAATACACAGTTGTTGAGCTACTGAGTTTCTGTATCTCTTGGGCATAGGCTGCAGAACTAATTAAACCAAACTTTAACTTCAATGAAAGCAGCTCTGCCTTCAAAGTGGCATTCTCTTCTCCCAGTGCAATTAGTTTGTTCTCTAAGACAAGGTCATTCAGTCGTCGCTTTTCACGAGATCTTTTGGCAGCTTCATTATTTTTCCGCCTTTTCTCCCAATACATAGCATCTTTCTTTTCATCTGGAATGAATTCTCGCTTTCTCCGGCAAGCTGAAGATTTGGTCTTTCCACTACTTGTTTCAGTAAGTAGTATATCTTCATTTGTAGACAATTCTTCAGATACTTCTGCTAAGGTTGACTTAAGTACCATGATTTTGTCCACATTGCTGCTTGTGTCAACAGGTCCGTGCTCCTTTTTAAGGGTCTGCATTTTTCTCAGCTGCATCAGAAACAATTTGTAGAAGATCTACAATACGCAACAGAGCAAGCTATCTCCCCAGTACTTCTCACTCCACAACTCGATAAATACAGTAATTTTAAATCCACGCACATTCTTCCTTTTCTTTCATAATATCAGACAGAGGTTCTGTCTAGAACAAATTTTCTTCATAGATTCAATTGGAATCTTCTTAAAAACCTGAAATAGATAGAGAATTTTATTACTATTTAGGAATTGCTGGTTCAAGACACACAAAAGTAGCTTTTGACAAATAGTTTAGTCTAGCATTCGGTTCATTAAACCTGCTGTAATATGAAGATAGCTCAGCACTGAAACAACTGATATTCTAAATTTCATGATACCTAGAGGTGGCAGATTTGCTTCCAAAACAAATACATTCCTATGGTCCAAGGAAAAATCAATTAAAAAGTATTTGAGTTTTGGCCCTACAGTAACGCTGTCACAGAACCTTCCATGATTATCACCAGCCAAACTAAAACTTAACACTGCAGGACACCAAGTATGTTGATGAGCAGCACTGCTAAGTATCCTGTTCCACATTAAAGCATCTCTTCAGAAAACAGCTGTGGTGTATGACTTAGAAATGCAATATATTTAGGTCCTTCATGGATTAAAAATAACATAAGCTGATTTAGAGAAGCTGGATGGCTTTCTATTGTCTTAAAATACCACCACTATCCATTATATCTATTAAGCGTTGTATCCATCATAGTAATTCAAACTAGAAAGTTCACACACATAATTTGGGCAAGTACCTAATGATTAAAAAATATTGACAAAAAAATTGTGATTTTTTTCTTGTATCTTACAAAGAAAAGTTTAAAATCAGTATTGAAAAATACATTAGAGAAATAACATTTAATTAAAAACTTGCATTTGACAAATAGTCTTACTATGTCAAAGTAAAGTTTAATACCACTGAGGCATGGGCACCTCCAGCAAACAGTATTTCCATTGAAGTAAAAGTTTAGACCCAGAAGTCTTACCATTAACAAAGAAAAACTAGCTTAACCTTTAGCTTCAGACATTTTAATCATTAAATTTGAACTGAAGAGTTTAAATTGGCTTTTATTTTTAGATCCTTTTAATGCAAAAATATTTTTTCTCCTAAGATCATTTGGTCTTGACTTTAGACACAGCTTCTCAGTATATCATTTTCCACAGTCAGTCATGCTCCTGGTAAAATGAACGTAGTATGCCAAGTGCTTTTATAGAACTGACTATTGAGTCAGCAATCGTTCTTGCCTGCACAACCAAAAAAAAAAAAATTAAATAATCAGCCACTTCAGATTAATGTCTCTATTTACTGGGACTGTTTTTACAATGACTAATGAAACTAATTTTAACATTATCAGTCAAGAAAGTTATAAAAGAATTAATGAATTGTATTCCGCCAGTTTCTCTTGTCTTTTTCAGAAGGCAAAGTGGAATGAGTGATGTAGTAACAATTAAGCAGGGTCATAAAGACTAAGGTTTCAAGCTGGGTTCTGTTTCATCAAACCATGCCAACTCTTCTGTCATGAAAAAATTAACACATTTAATAGAACAACTAAGTAGAATTTCCTAAAATCCGTGGTTAATTACTGACATGTAACTATTTGTCTTCGATAATACAGCCCTAATGAAAAATAGAGTTAGAAGCCAGCCACACCAAAGACAGCATCTAATATTTTAGTGGAAAAGCAGCACCACAAATTGCCATGCTTGAAAAAGAGAAATCTACCTCTATTACACAAGCAGTTACATAGTTAGACTCTGATCCAAAATTTTAAGAGGAGTCAAAAGGGAGTTTTCTGTCAAGATAGACAAGAGCTGGATCAGGTTTAAAACAAAAAAATGAACCCCACAGCAAAGCAACATCTGTTTGTCCAAACTCTCAGTACAGTTTGGTTTACTGAAGTAGGTGTATAGATATTTCATCCATTTCACTGATACATGTAATCAATGATTTAATAAATATGTATACCATTTTAAACCTAGTGCAACTCAAAACAAAAACCAAACCAAAACAAACAAAAAAAAAGACAGAAGACAAGGCCACTTGGCCTTTTGCCACATTTGTAGAATACTCAATCTCTGTAACATCATTTTACATTAATAGAATACTGGCACCTCATTTCATTATTCTATAGAACTGGGAGTACATGGTGGCTGATCTGTAGTTGTCTTGATACACTGCAATCACTGTATTCACTTGTACCAGTAGCAAACACCTTCCATGGCACACAGCAGGAAACAGTGTATCATGTCCTAAATACCTATGAAATCATCACTTGTCTCTTAGCATCTGTATCTCTTAGAATTTGTATCTCAACCAACTCTCACCTAAGCAAAAAGTCTTCAAAACAACTTTCATGAAATTTCATGTCCTGACCAGTTCAGAGCTCTTGTTGAACTTAGCTATACTAGAGAGCTACACTCAAACCTAAATATTTGTTCTCCCAGAAAACACATATGGATATGCATACATCATCACTATTACTACTATCTATATGTATGTATGTATATATATATGCCATATACCCTAGAACATCTGCACTTACTAGAATTGGTAGCAACAGCAAGGAAGTACTTATAGAACCATCAGATATTTTAGAAGGAAAAAACCATACCCGCACAGATTTAATATATATTTTTTCCTATAATATTCCCATCTTTTATTTCCACATGATATAAAAGCAATGTTTAGTCTTGAACAGGACTGTATCAGGATAAGAATTCAGACTGTGTCTATCTGTATGGTCTCCAGCTCAAACCTATTCCACTTCAGTGTTTGTCCAACACTGTGGTCTAGGAAAAATACTAATAATGGTAATAAAAATTAGCAATAAAGTTTTGGATTGGGGGTTGATTTTTTTCCTAAATGAATATAGACTAATGACATAGTTCATCAATATGACCATATTGATGGATGAAAACTTGACTGCATGTCCAAATATCTACCTGCAAGCCTAACACAAGCATTGAGCTGCACTTAGCCCAACAAGCTGCGGAGTTCATATCCCTTGTTCCATGGGACATCTGCAGACTGTACACTGGAATGGCCCAATCTGCTCAGTGTAGCACTACTAACTCCTGTTTTGGCCAGTCTCCCTCCTGTACACGTTGTTCCTGGCACAAACAGACAGAACGTAAGTAGCATGCAATCTACAGCAAATATTAAGCATGTAACGAAATGACCATGTTTTTGCACGGAATATTCAACTTTGCTCTCTGCCAGAGTCCATCAGTAAAGCTGTCAAGACAGACATGTAACCCACTGACATAGTCATATTTGCTATTTATGCAGTTAGACATAATGCCATCACTTTAGTGAATCAACAAAACAATAGATCTTTAACTCTTTCTGTATTTCTTGAGCACTTTTATTATGGTAACTGCAATTGTGGCTTTACAAACAGGAGTCAAACCCCCTTTTTATTAATACCTCTCCATGTGGATCAGCCCAATGCTGAGTCTGTAAACAAATTAGATTCCATCTGATGATAATGGCAACATGCCTTCAATGGAACCAGCCATTTCACTTCACTTCCATTTTATAATTTCATTGGAAAACATCAGTATTTACACATAAATTAATGAACTGTAATGATTCCTCTGACTACATTTCAAATTCCAATATTTTCCCTTATGATTAATTTTTCAATTGCTTTATCACTCCCTCATAAAGTGTAATAAAACCAACATTTGGTTGGTTGATGTTAATGGCATTGAGTGCCAATTCTACAATGTAATAACACTCGACCCTATTAACTTAATTACAGAGCCAGTCTTGCTCCCACAGCAATTTTGCCATTGGCTTCAACAGAAGCAGAGTACAATCCCAGATCCAAGTATTAATGAGACTGTTGTATAGGACTCATGCTATTGAAGCAAAAAATTATGTATGCAGAAATCACAAAAAATTAATTTATTCATGGGACTTCAAATAATACTGAAGTGACAACATAGCACATTCAAGATCTGATCCTGGGGATTTATGTATTCACACTGTAATAATTGAAAGGTCTCAAAGGTTGCAGGACAGGGCCACAATCTTGCTCTCTTTTGTGTAATTTAATTACATAAGTCATTTCTGCTTTAGAGAATGCATGTGGGCCTCCTCATGTACCTAAGCTTCTCCATAGAATAACTGCATGTTTTTATTTATACTTAGCAAAGTAATTAATGCTATTTCCAAGCACAATTTTTTAAACATATCCTAGGATAAAACAACTGTTTAATTCTACAGCTCTAGCATTTTCATAGTGATTCTATCAAACTAAATGAAATCCCATTTCTAGCACTGGATGCTCAAACGCAATTCAATTTTGTATCATTGTGTCTATGAAAAAAAATATATCAGTCCTTTTAAAAAATGGAAGAAAATAACAGTTATGTGTAGCTTCTTGTTTTAGAAGAAAAACATGCCTCTATCATCACCACCACTATATGGCACACTGTAGTAAAACAATTGTGCTCCTATTGATGTCTCTGCTTACTTTTAGTTGCTGTTGTCCATGTTTTGCACAGGTATCATCAATTATATTACTGGCACCATTCTGCCAGAGTTTATCAATTTTGAAAATCTGGCTACATACCAGATGAGGTGCTACAGAAGTTCTTCATAGATTCCAAAGTCACCAGTTTACATTCCAGATTTTGGAAAACTGAAAGATATATTTTGCACGTTATCTTCTGAAGTGTTCTAAAAATAGTTGCTATCTATCTCACTACTTTTATGAGGTACAGAAGAAGTATTATTCTCATCGCACACATGGGACAGCAGGCTGAGTTTAAGCTCAGGTGGTGCATGCGCAGCCTCTCTAAACACTGCTGAAAAATTTTGGAGATACTCGACCTCTACTGCTTTCCACAGACAAAAGTTACGCCACAAAACTCTGCACCTATTATTAGATATTTCGTAATTCAGAAATCCTCTCCAACAGAGAGGATTTTCCAAGCGCCACTGAAATCCTTCAACATACTTCTTCCTGCCCTTTACCTACAACAGTCCATAAGTTTATGTTCCTGTTGAAGAAAAGCTTTAATGCTGGCTACACTGAAAAAGTGATATCCCTGGGACAGATTTGTGGGCCACAGCGTAGAACAAATGAAGCTAAAACTTCTTGAAAAAACCTAGGTGACTGCATTTTATGCTATGATGGACAGGTTATCCAGAGTCACCAAGTTGAAAAGCATCTACAATACAAACATTATCACCAATTTCTGCTGTTACATAGTAGCATGCATAAGGACCTTTAATATGTTACAACAGCATGGAGCAATGCAGAACTATTGATCCTTTACACAGTTTTCCTACAACTTCATGGACATCTTAAGTGCTTACTGTTTCAGGACCAATGTGTAATTAGGTCAGTGGAACACTGATGATGATAGCTTTGTACAAGATGACCCACTTTTGCTAAAATGTTGATTATGTTATTGAAAGAAAAAAATAGAATATGTCCACAAAATATATTCCATTGGGCACATCAGAAATAATTTATTATGACACTGTTCAATCAAATTTAAGAAAAGGATGAATAAGATTATCGTGGAACTTGAAATACTATTGCAAATTCATATTACCCAACTCCACATTGTACCCAGAAAGCTGATGTCATATGTAATTTTTACAAAAGGCTTTTAGAGTTGTAAAAATTACTTAAGTTGCTGTTTATCTTAATAACTATAAATTAACTCATTAAAGTACAGCCGGCTTACCAAAGGTAAGTTACACAAATAAAATTACTATTTGGAGAGCACAAAACACATGTTAAGGGTAGCTGTTGTTCAAAAAGGTCAGTCAACCTCAATAAGCGCAAATTTGCCCCATATTTTCTTCCATTTCCTTATGAAGACAGTATGATTCTGCCAGATCTGTTAATTTTTCCCAAAACAAGCTCTGGTTTAAAGGGTGAAAAACAAGATCTAAGAATATTACTAATTGCACCAGGAAAAAATTTAAAACTGAGAAGGAAATATATATATGGTAATATTTAATTCCATATATATAATATATATAGTATGCACATGTTAATATGCAATTTAATAAATATCATATCACTTTCCAGTATTTTTAATAAAACCTCAATAGAAACAACTGTTACTGAAGTTACAGTACTATGACAGTATGTTTCTCATTTCAATAGCCACTTGACAGCAGGAAGAACTAGACTGCAAAAAGCTAAAACTTAATAGCAACCATGTTCTGGAAATACAATCTCATGTTTCCCTCAGTTACAAACCATAAAAAAAAAGCCCACAAAATAAAATATTAATTATTCTGACAACAAATGGCTTTCTATTATTGAACTGTGTTCTTAAAATGCCAAGCATGGACCAGACCTTCAGCTGACCTAAATTTATATGGCTCTATTTAAAGGCAGCAGAATTATGTCAATTAATCCCAGCTGATGCTCTAAACATGCATCTTGTTATATAACAACTGAAGTAAATATATAAAATAAACACTGGCTGTAATATGTTGTTATCTACCACTCGCTGCAAACAGAGCAGAGGAATAGCAATTTTAGAGCTCCAATTCCGTGAGATGGTCCAGACCACTGCCCATGCTGAGCATTATTTTCTTTGTTGGATTGCATTCCACTTGTAAAAGGAAGTCTTGAAGCACTGGCACCTATATTGTCAGCTGTTGTGCAGACACCTCTGTAGCAAAAACTGGTTAATTATTCACATACTGCAAGACAGACTGAAAATTACACCAAGGTGGAGCAACTCAAGAAAGGGGAAAAAAGCCATGTCTTAACTAAGGCATTCCTTCTGATAGAATATAGATTTGTTTAATATCTGTCACGAAATTCAATCTCATAGTAAGCTGTTTTGGACATGGACCAATTCAACAAGTGTATTAGGAAAAAACAGGGTAACTAAGGTGGCTTTATATTCATTTCAAACCTACCTTCTAATACAATTTTTTAAATAATGTTACTTCTATCACATTTTTAGTCAAGACCAAGTATTCCCTTCCTTACACAATCTTATTTTTGACAGTCATGTTTATCATCAGTATTAGACAGTTACATTACCTTGTAGCTAATAAAAAAATATTTTCAAATACTGTAAGGTAATGATTTAATACTGTAAAACACTAACACGGAAATCAATTGTCATTTTCTTTTAGAATGGACTGCAGGAATTGGCCGTCTATTTGCATTTTTTTTCTATTACATAGCCTAAGCACATTTATATCTCATAACTGGCTGTAATGATCATGGCAAGGTCACCTAGAAGAGTCAATTAAGCTGATGAGTCAGATACATTGCTTAACAGTGTGTAATAAGACTCAAACAGAGGATTTTATTGTTCATATTATTGCATCACAGTGATGTTATAACAGCAGCAAGATTGCCGTCTGGAAAAAAACTATTGCATAAGGATAGTTTGCATAACTATTTGTTAAAATAAATCAATTTAAAATGAGTTAAAGGTTTATTCCATTTAAGAGTTTTATTTCAAGATAAATGATTGGGAAAAAAGCAGCATGGTACTGATATCTTTCTCAGATTCTATTGCAATAGAAAGAATGTCTGTATGTTCTATAAATTTCATCCAAAGTAAGGCAAATACTGTTCCTTCTTAAGGTGAGATAAGCTGTATGGAGGTCATGTAAGTTAATACTGCCCATGGGAAGACTCTTAGCTTTTTGACACCTTCACATCAGTTTCTTAAAAACAAAAACAAACAAATAAAAAATCCAAACAAACGAAAAAAAAAGCCCTCCCCAAACCCCAAAAGAAAATGCAAAACAACCCCCACCAAAACAGCAGAAACCTGAGGCTTTGGATGTAAATCCAGGAAGCTGGATATTTTAAAAGCTAATTAAGAGTCCTTTGGAGAATGAGTTTAAACATATAAAGTAAATGAAAGTGGAGGCAAAATATTCTAAAGCATGTTAGCACCTTAACAGTCAAAGACATCTGTAATGTGAGAACTTTTGTAACAATAACTGTTAGTGCCAATGTTATTAATGATCCTTAATCAGTAGTCCTTGAACTTGTTGGTTTAAATCAGGTCTTTGGGCCAAAAACCCAAATCCTTATTCATTCGAGTTTCCCATCAAAGTCAACATATTGATTGAATAAGGACCATAAAAGCGATGCACGTGCAATATTTTAAACTAGGCTCTGGATTTAATTAATTACCGAGGAGGGCAAAGATAACTCAAAGTAGGTTACATACGCACTGGAGCAAACATAACGAAACTGAGTGCAATCATTCAAGTTACAAGGACAGCAAAAAAAAATAGGGTTGTTTTTAACACAACAGTAACTCCAAAAGAGCCCCACTATCAAGGCTGTACTTGGCCCCAACAATCAAGCAGCAGAAAAGTTTATGCAGTTACCAAGAATATTACATTTTTAAAATACTTGGCTGCTACTTCCTACAGCAGGTACAGCGAACATAAAGCCTGTGGCTGGGGTACTCAGCTGAGAGGCTTTTGGTCAGAAGCACAGTGATGTCGCTTTCATCTATTGAAGAACCATTTTAGCCAGAAAATTTTTTTAATAAAAAATTTAAAAATATATAAATCACCCCATCTTGAAAGATAAGTTATCGCCAGCAACTTTCAAGCTATGCTCCCGTCTAGGACACAGCACAAGCTGGCCCCAGAGCACAAAACATACAGCCACTGCGACGCCGAAGTGACTTGGGAAAAAATTACAGAATTGGGCAACGACGATTTCC